>CAUYON010062727.1:0-17351 GCA_963573935.1 Arctocebus calabarensis | reverse complement strand
ATAATTGTGTACATTGGTGCAATCATGGGGCACAATGTGCTGACTTCATATACAATCTGAAATATTTTCATTGAACTATTTAACATAGCCTTCATGGCCTTTTAATCACTATATGAAGACATTTATATTCTACATTTAGTAAGTTTCACTTGTAGCCTTCTAAGATGCACCATAGGTGTGATCCCACCAATCACCCTCCCTCACTGTTTTATCCATTCATATGGTCATGGACATTTACATGGATTCCATATCTTGGTTATTGTGAATAGTGTTGCAATAAATGTGGGAGTACAGATACGAGTATCTCTTTGACATACTGGTTTAATTTCCTTTGAATACATACCCAGTAATGAGATTGCTGGATCATGCAGGAGTATCAAGTTTACTTTTTCGAGAAATCTCCATGCTGTTTTTTTCTATATCAGTTTACATTCCCATCAATAATGTATAGTGTTCTCTTTTCTCTGCATCCTTGCAGGTATTTGTTATTTGTTGTGTTTTTGATAACTATTCTAATTGGGATGAGATGTCTTATTGTGGTTGGGATTCACATTTCCTGATGATGAATGATTTGAGCATTTTTTTCATATACTAATTGACCATTTATAAATATATATTTTGAAGAATTGTCTCTTTAGATCATTTGCCCATTTTTAAATTGAATTTAGTGTTTGGTTTTTGCTATTGAGTTATTTCTTATAACATTTTAATAACAGTAATTCATAGTTTGTTCCAATAGCTGAGAGCCCTGAAAAGATGGTAGAGGGTTGAATCTGAAGTCACCTTCTGAGTTAAGCAACTGTCCTCACAGCCCAGGGCACTGAGCCAAGATCCTGAGCCAAGCACACAACACCCCATCTGCTGTACTAACCAAGGGTAAATGACCCTCAAACCCCAAGGGAGCCATTCAGATTGAGGAAGGAGACTTCACCTTGTATAGGATAGTAAGTCTTGGGAGATGCTTTGCTTAAGTGATTGAAGAAGGAGAAAAAAATCTGAGATCTAGTTAACAAAATGTATTGAGGTCATTTCCACCATACATTGATGGAGCTCAGAAACAGAAAGTGCCAGTAAGGCTATAATTAGGAGACAGAGTTAAAAATTTATCAGCACTCTGGATTTCTCATACACCTATCATCATTTTTAACAGCCCTTTCTTCCCCTTTGCACTTTGTGGGACCTCTAGTCTTCTCTTTTCCTTTTCAGTATTTGCAAAAAATATGTGAAGAAAAATATTTAAAGGCAAGGCAGGTGATATTCTGAAGTGATATTTGGCGGAAGCCGGGAAGTTCCTGGGAAATAGCTTCAGGTCTGTCTCCGTCTTTCTTTTCTATAATTCATTTTGACCTCTCTATAAGGAGTGTGGTGTCCTCCAGCCTGTGTGTGTATGGTCCTCAGTGAATGCACTGAGATTCTTGTAAGCACTTGCAGAAGGAAAGTAGACTTGGTTACAATCTTCACCTAGAAAGAATAGTCTGCAGAAAATATCTCTAAAATTTTTATGCTTAGATTATTCCTGCCATTTTTTAAAAGTACACTTTTTTGAGCAGTTTTATAGTCACTTCAAAACTAAGCAGAAAGTTTAGAGAGCTCTTATATACCCCTTTCCCCCCACATACATAGCCTTCCCTACTATCCACATCCCACACCAGCGTGGTGCATTACTTACAGTCAGTGAAGCTACATTGGCACAGCATCATCATCAAAAGTCCACAGTACACAAAATAAGATCAAAGATACTTTCTTACTTTATCTCCTCTCAGAATCATTGGCTTTGTGAAAAACCAAGCATACACTACAGTGGGCAATATTTTCCAAATATGCATGTTTGACAACATAGGAGTTCTAACATACACATGTCTATGAACAGTCTTCTAGAAGAAACCATATATGGTGAGTGGATCTAACCATACATTGCTTTCACAAATATTTTCTTTATCCTTGAATAATTGAAGCTGCTGTATATGTTCATTCCTCCTAGTGTTAATGATTTGCAAATAATCTAAATTATTGTCTACTGTGAAAATACTGCAAAAAGAGGAGATTTTGCTCAGTAAAGATAGGCTATCTAAAAACAGCCTTGCTAAAGACAGGTTAATGCTTTAAATGACACAATTCAACAAGACATAATTAGGGCTAACTATTTCCTTCCTCTCATTTTAGAAACACCATGAGACATTGGCACAGAGGTAAAGGGGGGGGTGATTTAATCACTTTTATGTGGAATTTTTCTTTCCAATTTGGTCATTAAGTTAGTTGTCCTTACATAAAATGGTAGCATGAAATAGACAAATCAAATTTCCTTATAGTCTGTAAACTCAGTTTGTGAAGTAATTGTTTCATGGCCAACGAATTGTTTGCAATAATTAAATTATTATTACTGAAGTTCTTATTTCTTTTTTGAAGATGTTTGTTTCTAGATAACGTTAAATTTAAAACGTCTTTGTATAAAAGTCAGGAGTTATAAATTTTCCCATGCCCAATGAAAGGTTTATAATTGTATCATTTTGGATTCCCTAGAGAAACTGAACCAATAGGAGAAATATGTATATTTCCAGCTCAAATTCAAAGGCCTGAAACCTAAAAACCAACCAATGGTATAAATTTCAGTTCAAGTCCAAGTTTAAAGGCAGGAAAAGATCAATGTCTCCATTTGAAGAGCATCAGACAGAGCGAGAAAATTTTCTCATAGTCTTTTTTTTTTTTTTTGTGGAAACAGAGTCTCATTCTATCACCCTTGGTAGAATGCTGTGGAGTCACAGCTCACAGCAACCTCCAGCTCTTGGGCTTAAGTGATTCTCTTGCCTCAACCTCCCAGGTAGCTGGGACAACAGGCGCCCGCCACAACGCCCCGGCTAATTTTTGATGCAGTTTGGCCGGGGCTGGGTTTGAACCTGCAGCCCTCAGTATTTGGGGTCGGCGCCCTACTCGCTGAGCCACAGGCGCCGCCCTACCCAGTCTTTTTTTTTTCCATTCAGAACTTCAGCAGATTAGATGAGGCACCATGGAGGTGAGAGCAATCTGCTTTACTCAATTTACCAATTCAAATGTAAATCTATTTAGAAACAGCCTGGGCATGGTGAACCTACACTGGCACATCATATGTCATAGTATACAAAATAATATCAAACATATTTCTTACTTTATCTCCTTTCAGAATCATTGGCTTTGAGAAAGACCTAAAGTGTACACTACAGTGGGAAATATTTTTCAAATATGTGTTTGACAACACAGGAGCACGAGTCAAGCTGACTCATACATTTAATTATAACAATAATGGTATCTCTTCAATTTAGTTCTATTTGGTATACGTTCATGGGCACTGAAATTCACTGTCCTAGATGGTCTGAGTGGGTCAGTCAACACCTGGTCTTTTTGAGAAGCTAAGGAATTAATGGAGAACACATGCATGGTTAATATAGTATTAGCATAAACATAGGACTAGGTGGGATCTGAAGAGTGAGTGATCGGTTTAGAATGTGAAGACTGAAAAATAATTAAAGAGAATGTACCATTTGAATTGGCCATTAATTGTGAGTGGAGGTCACAGAAGATTTTTAAGCAATGGAAGGACGAGGAAACTGTTGCTGCCCAGCCAGCTTCATCCGCACACTGCTGCAAGAGGACAATCTCCAGAAACAGCAGGTTCACAGAAGAAAAGTTTATTCCACATAGTGCTAAGCAGGTATGTGGGAGAAATGTCTCAGTTTGCCTCCCCAAGGATTGGGGAGATAGGATTTTAAAGTTTGGTGGGCAGAGGATTAGGCAAACGGGGCCTGCTAACTGGTTTGAGTGGAACAATCAGTCCTGTGATGTGAGATGCATTTTGGGTCAGCCCATCTTCTGGAATGGAACTCCTTGAGACCAAGACAGTTGATTCAGCTCCTTGGTCTGTGTGGGTCAGGCACTCCACTGGAACGCAGGACCTAGATGATATCTTGAAACAGGAGACAAGCCCAGTTCCAAACAAGTGGTCTTATTTAAGGAGAAAATTAAGAATATTTACAACTACCAGCTGAGCCCTTTAGAGCAGCAATTATAGAGAAACAAACAAGGGGACAGTGAATATTATCAGGGAAATGAGGGGAGAGTAACTGAGCATTAACATTTTTAGCTAAGCCTGCTTCTTCGGAGTTCTGGGGTCCCTTGCTCTAGTTCTCACCTTGGGCCCCTTCATCAATTTGTAAGGGCAGTTTCAAAACAAGATAAAAGAAAAGGCTAAGGTTGTGCAAAACTCCAAGAAATGACTGTGTTCCTGGAATTCAAGGAACATGAAGAGTGTCCCACACTGGAAAGACAGGTCAAGATCATACAGTGAAGGTTCCTCGAGGTCATGCTAAGGAGTATGTTTCACTTCAGAATTTTTGTTACTTTGTAGGAATAATTTCAGTCTTATTTTCTTAGGTCTGGAGCATGGTCATCATGATTACAGCTGCCATTCATAAAGAGAGAAGGTGACCCACCAAGAAGTTGAGTTGTCACATGACTAAATAAAAAACAGAGTTTAATTCCCTCATTGCTAGTTTTATCTCTCCTTTCTACATGTTTTGTGCTGTTTCCCAAATAATTTAGTGAGAAGTGGATTCAACATTTAAACTCCATCTTTGTAATTGGTTTGCTTTTATGGTTTGTTTACAGATTTTTAATTATATAAATGTAATTTGCTTTCATCAAAAATAATATTCGTAAGTATAGAGTGGACAATCTTTGCTCCTTGAGCAATGTTCTTTCCTTATAAACTTAATAAATGGCTTTAAATAACAATCTATGTCATCATTAAAACATAGATACTTTGGGCATAATGATTAGCTTTGCCTTTATTTCTCTCCAGTAAGGAACACAGTATAATAACCAGTATACAAAAATGGATTATATGAGCAAATAGAGAAAACTACAACTTGAAAGTAGCATATTAGAAATTAATGAGAACACACACATGGTTAATATATTTTCTTCCAAATTAATGATTGATGATAGTGAATTTCATTGCAATTAAAAGCAGGAAACTATATGTTTTAATGGGCAAAGGTATTGCGAGCTCCCCGGTTTTCATATGTTCACATCCTGCACAGCCTCCACCTTAGCAACCCTGTAAGCACTGTAGAATCAAACTTTCTACTCGCCAAACAGAATATTCTTTGTTTACTATTGCTTTTTAAAAACAAAAACAAAAACATTTTTATGACTATCTGCCTGCTGTCTTTTTCTGATTTGCTTTAATTTAGTAAAAAGAAGAGAGAAGAAAACACCAACTGCATGTCTCTAATTAGTTCCTAGTTATTTAGGAAGCCATAGGATTGTATTCTTTCAGGATAATATTATTCTAGTGAATCATATATTTTATAATTTATAAAGTACCTTTTACAAATTTGTTTTAAAATAATCTCAATTTAATAATTTGAAGAATATATTTAGGACTAAGTATGATTACTTATGAATGAATGAATATTGATATGTATGTCAGTTTGGAAAACGTCAACAAGTAGCTAAGCACTGTTGGAATATGCACAGTGTGAAACAAGCCAATGGATGTAAGTTTAGTAACTTGCTCTGGGTTCATAAATTATTTGCAAACATTTGATAATTTTATCATATATGATAAGTGTAGCCACCGTAAAAAAATAGATGGAGTCCTGGAGACATACTTCTCTCTTCTATTGGTTATAAACATAGGTGTCTAACAAAGGAAAGTAGGCATAAAATTGTTAAACCAATAAATAAATTCTCCCGACAAATCACTGACCTATATAACGTCTAAAAAATTACCCATCCTAGTCTGCAGTTTTATTTAATCTTTAAAGGTAGAAAATGTATAAGACATTCCAAAAAGCTATAGAAAAGTACAGTGAATAAATTCTAAATGTGACATACAATATATAACAGGCAAAGATCAATGTACATAAGTGATAACTCTGGTTTTTTTTCCTACTGATATTTGTAAAATTATAGAAGCACATAGGTTTGTAAATTTTCTCTTTGCATACTCTGTTTCTTTTGTTCATATAATTTACATCTGCTCACATTTAATAGGCGTTTGCCATATTATTGCTATATGCGAACATCACCAAAAATTACAAAAGTTTCAGTATTTTCCATATAGAAGAATATTTGAGTACTGATTTTACTTTATAGGAATGCACTTTCAGAAAATTATTCTGATGAAAATTTAATATTATTTGTTGCAAATCAAATAAATGACTTTTGACCGGAGAAAAGTCATGTGCAAGAAACAAAATATTTTGTTTATTTTAAATAGTCCATTTTTATTTTTGGTAATATTACTTCTAACCTTCTTAAACTTAATTTCAAAGGCAAAATAATCCCAAATCTCCAAGAAGGAGTTTGAAAAAGTCTTACCACCACATTAACTTCATAATGGTATGATTAAAAATAGTTCATAATGAATTTAAACTACCTCCCTCAAATGTTTTGTTGTTGTTGTTGTTGTTGGCTTGAATCATGTTAAAAGGCTAAAATTACATTTGCTATATTGTTATATTTAATTACAACTTGGACTTCTAAAGTTAAAAAAACAGTTTAGGGAAAAGGAGTTTCACCTTCATTGACCTGCTCCAGGGAGAGCGCTGAGATTTGGGAAAGGCAGGAGAGCTATTTCTTTTTTTCCCTCTTCAGCTTTTCCAGGGGAAAAGAAAGCAGTAGGCAAAATCCAGGTCATGCACGGTAAGCAACTGCAAACCATTGTGAGAGGGAGTCTTTGGTTTCTGAGATGATGGAATTAGTTAAAGACAAAAGGATGCAGTGGGGGAGATGGAGCTTGTTTTAGGAAGATAGATCTACCTGTCCACGTCTGAAGTAACGTTCTTGTGAGCATGAGGTGCAAATCAATATTTGTATTTTCAATATTCTGCTCAGAGTTGGCAAGAACGCTCTCTTATTCCTGAAGTACTAGTCACAGATGTTAGTGGAATTATTTTTGCTACCTAATCACAGCTCTACAAAGGAATTTTGTGAATATAGGGTTTATAATTTTGTACATATAGAATTTGACTTGTGGGAATTGTTGGATTTGTACAACCGATTTACTTTCTATCTTACTTAATTTCAACAGTGTTGTCATTTTCTGGTAAAGCAGTAAGCAAATACTTAATAAAACACATACGACACTATATAATTTAAGCCTTGAGAAGTGAATACAGGTTGGTCCTTTAAAACTTTAGGAAAGCAAAAATGATAACGGCAGTAACTAACAATTTTGTGATGTGAACAAAATTAATTCAAGTGATCCACAACCTTTATTAAAAAAACGAAATCTATTCAGCACACTTCATGAAGAAAGGGTCCAGAAACACTGTCTCTCAGGAGCAAGCGAGTAGAAGAAAGATCTAGCTGGGTAAGTAAGCATGTGGCTAGGAAATTTTTAAAATTTCAACCTAAAACTTGCCATTCTCAAGGATTTCAAGGATTCATAAAATAAAGGGCATATAGCCAAGTGGAAAAAGGACAAATGCATAATTCATGAAGCAGCCCTTTCTGACATACCCTGCTGCTTTTGGCTCCTAAAAATAGATCAGTTAAGAGCAATATGTAATAATTTCCTTTAGAAAAGTGGTAAAGATATATTTTATGTGAAAGTGCTCTAAATTTTTGCAGTATAAGCAATAGCGGAATCTTTGGCCTATTTTAGGGAAAGGCATGGGGTGTTATGCAAATATATTTGAAATAACTTTTTTTTTCCCTGTGGTCTTATTAGCATCTAGCTGGAAGGCATTGCTTGCTTCTTTGCTTCACTGTGTTCTATGCAAATTATCAGAGTGGAAAGTGCCTTTACTAATAGATTTAAAGAACACTTTAGAACGATGCATTTTCTTGTAGGCAGCATATTTGACATGGAATCTTCAATCGGGGGCAAAGACATTTACCATCAATTTAAAATCCCAGGAATATTTAATCGAGTGACACATCAAGTAATATAAGAAGCCATTTTACAGTAATACAAGATTTAAATACTTGGCCTGCATAAGTAAATCCATTATCACTCTTCTCAATGATTCTAGGCTTGTATTAATGGGTTAAATTTGTAAAGTATAAAAATACAGAATAATGAAATCTACATAGACCTTTTTCAATTCAAAACATTATGTTCATAGTTGCTTAGATCTATTTTCTTTACACCATTTAAATTACTTTTATTGCATGGACTTAAAAAATATAATATTCTTTTTGAAATTTTACCATCTTTTTGAGGTTAAGCATAACATATTCATTCCACTTTGAATATATGGCATGTACACATAATTGTATTAATGCAACTGAATTTTGAATGCTTTCTGATTTTGAAAAATGTAAAATGAATATACAGTTAGAATGATTAAGTTTTACTAAACAGTGTCCAGTAAAAGTCTTCGCTGCTATTAGTTCTATAAAACATTTTAATTTATGCTGTAAATTAGCATCATCTTATTAATTTTCATTTGTCTCCTAAGAAATGCCAGATTTACAAAAACATTCAAACCAAAAATCTGTAGCCTATAGACTTCTAGTAGCCTGTCAGGTCTGATTATTTTCAGTAATCCAGTTATTTCACTGACCTACTTTTTCAATGACGACTAACTTTTCGAGGCAAAAATCAAAGGTTTATTTTTTTCTTGATGGTGGTTATTTTTCTTACCTGGGATTATTAATAATTTAGTCAATAAATTTACAAATCTAACTTTTATTTCTGAATGCTTTTCATATGTTAGCAATAAAATAATGAATTGTCCATATTTTTCTATTATTGAGACACATTGTTCATATCTAACATGTAATATGGTATTTCTAGTCAGTCTACACTTCTGAAAAGAATAAAAATATGGATGCATATCAATCAAAACATCTTTAAGGTAATAAAAATCTTGACCTAATTTAAGGTCACTGTCTAAGAAAGATAATTAAATTAACATTACCTCCTATGAAGGTAGTTTTACATCTTGAGAATTCTGGGGTTTTATTTCTAATCCTTTTTAAATCCTTTGCTGACTTCACTGAGCTTAATTGTAGAAAATATATTTAATCCCACTCATCATATACAACCCTCCCCGTCAACCCACATGAAACTATTCACATTTGTTTTATTAGAAATGCCAAAGACATGACCTTGTGGATTGAGAGGGTTTTCTTACCAATTCATGTTGCTAAACTGGATGCTGCCAGGGGCAAATGAATTTTATAACATTGTTCTGAGATGTTTCTGATATTTTTGGAGTCCTGTTCAGTTAACCATGGATGAAAAAATCAAGAAAAGCATCCTCATTTTATAAAAGAGGTATTTAATCGCGATAGTCCTATTAATACACATTTAAATCATGCTGAAATGCTAACCAGGCTTTCAAATCCACCATAGCACCATTAAAGTGGTTATGGATAAATTCATACTTTCAGTCTCATATGTTCATATTTATGTTCTTAAGGCTTGACTTTAGTCGATTTTATAGAAATAGTGTAGCTTCTATTTCATACTAACATGGACTCTACTTTCCTAAGAGTTATCTACTGTCCTTTATGAACATATCCATAATGAACGATGTTAAAATGAGAAAGCTATAATTGGTAAATAGGTCAATAAGAGCACAGTTCAGAAGACAGCCATCGCATCCTGTCATTTGCTATTATCCCTCTCCTAATGAGGATTTTTGCATTACAGGTTAAAAGTTGCTTCTGTGAAAAGCGATATTTGAATCATATACAAAGCTATTGGACCAGGATGACAGGGCTCTTAACAAGAAAGGATAGAGCAAGTACTAGCCAACCCCAATGTGTCTATTATAATAAAATTCAAAAGAAAGAGCTAATCTGAGCAAAGGACACGAAATAGGAAGCACATACATATGAAAGGAAAATATGGGAGGGAGGACCACAAAATGATTCATGACCTTAAATCGATGGTGGTGCCATGAGAGAGAGAAGTTAGCTTTCAGTTTCATGATAAAACTAGGTAATTCCTTCTTCATTTGCACTATGGTGGGGGGGGGTCCTCTACTTTACAATAACTGATACAGCCAGCAATGCAGAAAATTCTTCTATCTTGTTTTTTTAGAGACAGAAAGAATATGTTAAAATCAATTTTTAGATATTAAAAATTGATTTGCCATTATCTAGTGGGTCCTTCTTGTGTATTAGATTTAGTTAGATGACTTAGATGCATCTGGACTCAATTTGCCTGATCTCAGCTTAAAGAAAGGTTTTGCAACTTATATCGGGGAAAAAAAGAAAATCTGAAAGAAGCCAACCCTGAAATTAACTACAACAAAGGTCCTTGATTTTGAGGCCTAAAAGGCTAGCACTTTTTACATTTCATAATCATGGAGATTTGTTAGGTGAAAGCAATAGAAGGGAAAGATTCCCTTTTTTGTATGAAATCACCATAGTGAAACAAACGAAAAGAGACTAGATTTGTTTTATAAAGAAAGTTTTATTCATACTGCTATTAAATATTTGAAGGCAGAACCTTTTTGCTGCTAAAGTTAAAGGAAACAAAAAGTAAGCATTTTCCTTTACCCCGTAGAAGGTGTTACATGCTGTCAGGAAAGATCAATCATTTCTTCCATTATCCTTTTCTTTTCTACCAGTCTTCCACTGTATGGCCACGAACCACTATCATTTTAATAGAATTATTTTTAATAGAATTATGTCAGCTTTAGTCTAGCAAATAAGATGCACAAATACAATCTAAGCTCAACTTAAGGTAACATTTTCAATTTTGAATGTGTTTCATTCTTCTCAATATTAAATGATATAGTCTTTCAATATTAAATGATTTCTCTTATAGCTAAGAAAATCTGTTTGCTAATCACTCATGAGAATTAATTTTCTTAAGTCTAATGCAGCAAAATATTTTCTAGGTTATTTGGTTTCATATGTATCAATTTTAACCTAGCCTTATCCAAAATATATCCAGCCAGAAAGATCATCTTATCCCTGTAGTACAAATTTAATTATATGATTCATAAAAATGCATATTTATCTTACGTGTGTATTTTTAAAGTTAAAAACTTATGGCCAAATCATGTATTACCCCAAAACTGTTGTACATAAAATCTCAACTTTACATTAAACATTACTTTTAAAATGTGTTAATTCAGGATAAAGGTTATCTTGTTCTAAATTGTGAAAGAATTGTACATATGCCTAAGACTAGCTGTGTTATCCTTCATTCTGATAACCAATGTTTCTCAGAATTATGGAGGATTTTTCTTCTAAGAGTCTGTAAAATAGAAAAATACAGTGCGAAACAAACTGCCATATCTAATTTTCTTAACTTCTGCATTGTATGACAGCTTACGGAGCTATGAAAAATGTTTTGTGTCATTGCTGTAACTTTGTTCTAATTAAATCTGTGTGATCTTCAATTTTTTGAGTTTAATCAAAGTAATACATCCTTTTAATTTAAGACTGTCAAATTGTTCGAAAGGCTCAAAATGAAAGATAGATGTCCCTATTCTCTGAGCTCCAATCATTTCAAGCCCCAGATACAATGACTTTCGGGTGATCTTTACCCTACTATGATAATAATAATAATAAAGTATATGATTATCTGTTACTTTTTATTATATAATTTTTGACACCATGCAAGGATTTCCTGTAATAGTGAGATTTAATTTTGCACTCTTATTAGTATTCTAGATTGTCATTATTACTGTGTAATTACTGTTCTTTGCTAACACAAGTAATATATCATGTTTCCCTTTTGTGTACTTTTAAAATTTGATGTTGTATTCAATAGTGATCTAAGCTTTCAACTTTTTAGTTTTCTCTTGAAGTAGCATGAAGCCATTCTGTTTCTTCAACCGTCTTCAACACAATTTTCCAAAGAATTCAGTGAATCAGATTTTGTTTGAAATTCTCCGCTCAGTTTTGTTCCGTGCAGCTGCTCCATCAAGTCTGGACTGGATGCAAATGATTTGCTCAGTGCTCTGAGGACATTAACATTGAAGCATATTAAGGTCTGGGTAGGAGTGATCTCTTTGGGCAAAGATAATAAGGGATTTACTGTAGAGTATCTGAAAATACTACTAAAACTGACTTAAAGTCAGCTTGAATTTTTATCACCACCATGCACCATGAATTCTACACAATGTCAGCTAATAAAATATTCTTCACTGTCAGGGCTAGTTGCTCCAACCTCCCTGCCTTTCATATGCTATTGTGTTAATTTCATTTGTTTTTTACACTTTTCTTATTTTTCCTGAACTTTTATATATCCTGAATTCTTTGTCTTATTTTGCTTTTCTATTTGTTTCATTCATATTGGAGGCTTTCTCAAACGCCTGGTGAGTTCCAACTACAGATTCATCCCATAAATTAAATTTTTTACAAAGGAGGAAAAATATGTATGCCTGAACTAAGCTTATTGACTGACTGGCTGACTTATTTTGGGAGTAGATTCCAAATGTCAAGATCTCTGGGTTCTTTCTTTGGGGCTCTTCTTATGCTCCAGAGATGTTATTAATCTGTTTTGGTGCTGCTAGTCTGGTTGCTGAGATTCTTGGAGCTGAGCTGGGAAAGGAAGTTAATGGTCTAACGGTTCTTGAGTTTCTTGGAGATTCAGTGCTTGATTTTCTGTATTATTTTTTCTCTGTAGGTTTTTAGAGATCACCTTCCATTCTGTCCATTTCTGTCTTCCTAGATCTTGGTTTTAAGGTTGGAAATGTTTTCTGATTTATTAAATATGCATTTGTTTTTTTCTTTATTCAAACTACCTATAGGGTTAAATCCATTACAAACAACATTTCAGTTCTAATTCTGAATTATGAAGTGGAGCTACCATGTAATCTATTATAGCCAGGTTGATTAAACAACATCTCAATCATTCGAGTTAAAAAAATACAACTAAATTATTTTCTCCATAATAAAAACTTATCATTTACTTTGCAGCTAAACATTAATTGTATCTACTTGTACTTAGGCCCTAAAGAAGATTATTTGTTTGATTTTTTTATATATGGTTTATAAGGTAACTTACAGCATTGTCGGCTGTCACTGCTAGCGTAAATACAGTTCCACAGAGTCAAAGAAATCATGAATCAGAGAATTCCCACGAGGAATAAAAATGTGATAAAGTGGCAGGACCCATGAGTTCTAGACTTTCTGTAACAAATTAAGACACAGATAATACTCCTGAATAACTGTTGATCAAGCGTAGTTTTGAATGATTATTTTCCCAGTAATGATTGCATTCACACCTTTCTCTGTACAGTTTATAGCTAAGTAATTACAATCACAAAATTTGCTAGAGTGTATTACCTTACACTTGTTTATTCTTGTATTTTTCCAGAAATCACGAAGTGGATCACAGAATCAAGAACGTAATATGTTTTACTTCACACTTTAAGTGCAGTTGTCTTGGTAAAGATGAAAGTTTTTAAATCAAGTTTCATTATTTGTTCCTGGGAATGAATGGAACACAATTTCAGAAATGTTAATTTTTTAAACCTATTCTTGAATTCTGATTTACATGGGACAATATGGAGAGTTTTATACAATGTAAGTTTTATAACACAAACTTACACTGAGTTTGGAAGCTGAAGAAAGCAGGATGTAAAGAGAAGCACAAAAGTATTATCTCTTGAAACAGTTTGAAATAACCAAGAAATACGAATTTTCAGTTAGCATAGAATGAAGAAAATGGAATACTGGGGAGAAATTTTAGAAACATTTAAACTCCATAAGTATTTTTTCTTATATGTGCGTGAAAACCTGAGTTTCTATAAAATTCTAATTTGTCCAGACTGAGCCAAATAAACAGTCCCTCCTACGTGTTATGATTAATTACTTAAGTAGCAGGAGAATTAAATTGAAAGACTCTATAAGAATCCCTGCTTTCATCAACTTCAAAGCCCCTCCACCCTCCTACTGTAAAAACAGCCTCTCTAACGTGTAGTAGACTCAGGTTGCATGGGGGCCCACAAACCTTCGAAGGTTCCCCTCACCTACCTCTCCATCTATAGTTTTGATGGGGAATAAATGTAGGGACCTTCAAGCATATCTTTGATCCTTCTAAGCCAATATTTTGTAGCCCTTAGTGAATCTGACATCAACAAATGAAGCCCAATAATATTTTCTTTTTCTTATTTCAGAATATTGGGGGCGAAATTTTCAAAACTATGAAGTTTCAGTACGAATCACTGACTATAAGGCTGACTACATTTGCACATGTACTAATGAGGGTAAACTTGCATTCAGGATGAACCTCATTTATACCAATTATCTCCCTAATTATGTCTAGTTGCTTTTTTTTTTATATGTAGCAAGGTCCCAAGTCAGAAAATACATGTTTACCCCAGTAATGGATTGCAAAATATAATCTATTTATTTCTATGGGTCACAGTAAAGATTTTAAAAATTTGTTTCCCTCAGCCTTCTCGGGTTTTGTATTCCTAAACATATTAATAAAATTGAAATTCTCTGAATACTTCTTCATCTCCTTTTCCTTTATGCCTTTGTATAGGCAGATGTTTGTGCTTAGAAAAGCTTTGTCTTTTCTCCACCTCATTCTTTGCCTCACAGAAAAATTCTTGCTTATTTGAGAACTATTTTACTTATTCTAGACAGAACAAAATGCAACATCTAATAAGTATTAAATATCTGTGTCCAGTTAGGTGCCCAACACCTAGCATGCATATAATAAAAACATGGACGTGAAAATATTTGAAGTATAAAGAGTTTCAGATTTGAAGGGAGGGGGGCAGGGAGAAAATCTGAATTCAATTAACTGATTGTATTAAAGGAAATGACCAGAGGAGGTGGATAGGTAAATTGGACTAGAATGTACAGGGTCTTCAACGCCAGGATAACAATACAATTTTTTTTCATTTAAACATACATGCACACAAGCAAATGTGTCCTATCAATGTTTGCTCAGCAGGTGCCATAAAGAAAATGATTCTGTTGAAAGAAAAAAAATATTGCCTAAAGGTAGAGCACAGCTTGATGCAGAGTCTCTAAATAAGAAGACAGCAAAAAAATTTGTTTTTCTTAAATATTTAATCCTGGATCTACCAAACAGTAGAGCCTGAGTCAAGAGCTTGCATGCAAGTTATTTATTTTGAAAAGTAGAGGAATAAGCATGAAGAGATAGGAAAAGAGGAAGGGTAAAAATCAAGGATGAGTGTGTTGTTCAAAGTTGTTTCCCAAGTTTTCAATATCATATATGTAGACAATTAGAGTCCAAGTCCCACTGAAAATCATCTCACAAGCTGAGCGGAAGATACCCAAGGATTGTCTATCCAAAGAGACCAGTGTTACCAGGTCCTGTCCTTGGTAAAGCGCTGACACATAGGATATTTACTGTTCGATTTCCAGGTCCACAGTGACTGAGGTGCTGTCAGGATGATCACGTGCAAAAGTGGCCATCATAGCCTCTGCTGAAATAAAAAACTTTGCCAAGAAGTCTGAGTCGGAGCCTTAGCTTAGTGAGCGCCTGTAGCTCAGTGAGTAGGGTACCAGCCACATCTACCAAGGCTGGCAGGTTCGAGCCCAGCCCGGACCTGCTAAACAACAATGATAACTGCAACAAAAAAATAGCTGGGCATTGTGGCGAGTGCCTGTAGTCCCAGCTACTTGGTGGGTTGAGGCAAGAGAATCCATTAAGCCCAAGAGTTTGAGGTTGCTGTGAGCTGTGACACCACAGCACTCTACCCAGGGCGACATAGTGAGACTCTGTCTTAAAAAAATAAAAAGTCTGAGTAACAACAAAGACCTGTCTGATTATATGAAGTTTGTAGATAGGACAGATGAAGAATAAATGTTTTAAGATGATTGTTTTGTACTTCTAACATGTTAGTTTCCAAACCTAGGTAGGTGTTTATGCCTTTTGTCAAGCTTTCGTTATTCATTTGCATAACTAACTTCTGAGCATGAGCTCTGTTGGATAAAGGAAAAGATTAAGTGTGAGATGTTATATTTACGTATAAACTGTAATAAACAACAGCATTTGAAGAAGTGAAGACCTATCTCCTTGAAGAGGTAAAAAGAACAGTTATTTTCTTTAGAGCAGAAACCATATTCCTTGTCCTATAAAGACTTTTATTTATCCTAGTATATTCATCTCTTGGCATAGACTCACACATGGGGCTCATCCAGGGTGGGTGTATGTTTGGATTGTATAAAATAAATATTACACTGCAAAAGAGAAAAAAGTAACACCTCAATATTTTTAACTATACTAATTTTTTGTTCAAAAACTAACTAACAAATCAATATATTGGTCTGTTACAGTACTTAACACTTTGGCCTGTGTTCTCTTGACTCATTAT
Source organism: Arctocebus calabarensis (assembly GCA_963573935.1). NCBI lineage: Eukaryota > Metazoa > Chordata > Mammalia > Primates > Lorisidae > Arctocebus > Arctocebus calabarensis. The sequence goes on along the minus strand of CAUYON010062727.1, from coordinate 1,098 downwards.
TTAGGGGTTTTTTTTTGTTTGTTTGTTTGTTTTTGGCCAGGACTGGGTTTGAACCCGCCACCTCCAACATACGGAGCTAGTGCCCTACTCCTTTGAGCCACAGGCACAGCCCCATTATTTAGTTTTAATACAAATAATTAGCAACCACAGAAAAAATTACTTTAAAGATATTTTGGTTCAGAAAATATCTCTTTTATGAACTAAAATTTTCACTATTTTCCCTTAAACATTACATCTCATACTTCACAACCTGTTCCACCATTTAAATTTTTATAACAAATGAAATCCCAAATGTTCACCTGGAATGACAAAACTGAATGTAGCTCAGGTTGTTTCTTGGTCTTATAATCACTTTGCTCTTTTATTTTTTATTTGGAAGCTTTTATTTGGGCACAGGAATATGTGCTAAGAAAGAGGTTAGTGGTATGATGTGAGTCTAATGCAAGCCTGAATGGGTCTGAAACAAAGCAAACCTATTCCTGAAATGAACACAGGTAGCGCACTGAGCATACTGGGAGTGACCGGATAGCCGGGAGTTACACAAATTAATTTCCACGTAGAATACAATGTTCACTAAAGGAACCATTAATTATAATTGCTAATATGAACCTTACATGTGTGTTATTAAAACTCAGAATAATCATAGCGATTGTTTAGACTTTAAAATGTTTCTCCCCCCAGGAGGAGTATTTCATCACAAACATTTATTTGATTTGTAAATGTATGATGATAATAATAAGTAGACTAAATTTAGCTAGTTTTATTATTGCTTTTAAATTCTTTATAAATGATGCACTTCTAAATTCAAGGGCAATCACTTCCACAACCTTTTGAGACACCACACATGGTGAGTGATTTTTTTTTCTTTTTACATCTAAAAGATAATTCTCTAACCCTAAATCAAAGATTTTCTCCTCTATTTTATTCCCGAAGCCTGGAAGTGTTTGCTTTTAAAAATTAGGAGCTGGAACATATTCTTCTTAGCAAAGTATCTCAAGAATGGAAGAAAAAGTATCCAATGTACTCAGCCCTAATATGAAGCTAATTTATAGCTTTCATATGAAGGCTAAAACCCAATTATAGCACAGGAATACAGGG
>CAUYON010062726.1:0-23590 GCA_963573935.1 Arctocebus calabarensis | reverse complement strand
GGCCGGGCGTTGTGGCAGGCACCTGTACTCCCAGCTACTTGGGGAGGCGGAGGCAGGAGACTCACTTGAGCCCAGGAATTGGAGGTTGCTGTGAGCTGTGATGCCACAGCACTCTATCCAGAGTGACAGCTTGAGGCTCTGTCTCAAAAAAGAAAAAAGAAAAATAAAGAGATAAAGAAAAAAAATTATTCCTCAGATTCAGACTTTCTCATACCATTCCCTCCTGGACAGCCCACAGACACCCTCAAAACATACAAAACTGGACTCATTTTCTTATGAGATTCCCTTCTACCCCCAAACCTGCTTTTTTTTCTTCTTGTGTATTTGCTGCACCAGTTAATGATTTTCATTCTTAGTACCCAAATCAGGAATTAACAACTCTTCTTCCTCATCACTTAAGTCTCAAAATCTATCCTTCTAAATCTATAGTACCACTCACTGCCTTAATTCAGGAAATAATCATTTCTCACTTAACCCCAACCCCTCTTAACCATTATCCTCACTTCAGGATTCCCATCCACAAGAGTCATCCTACAAAGTGCTACAAATAATCTCTTTGGGGAAAAACATTTTACTATTAAAACTTCCTGTTTTAAATCCTTTACTACCCACAGATCTAGCTCAACATTCTTTTCAGTGCAGACAAAACCCCTAATGATCTATTACTCAAAAAAACCCACAATATTTGCCACATTCCAAATACATATTTTCAGCTGGGCATGGTGGCTCTGCCTGTAATTTAGCTACTTCAGGGGGTAAGGCATGAGATTTGCTTGAGTACAGGAGTTCCAGATTATAGTGAGCTATGATCGTGCCACTGCAATCCAGCCTGGCTGACAGACTGAGATACTTCAGTTAATTAAAAACATAAAAAATATAACTACTTTATGATATAGTAATCCTACTTCTGGGTCTATATCCAAAGAAAATAAAATCACTATCTCAAAGAAAAAACAGAGAATACATTTTCAGTAAAGAACTAGGCTAAAGGAAGTTGACAAATAATTGATAAGGAAACATGTTAATCACACCAGTGTTTGGCACACTGCAACCCACAGGCCAAATCCAGGCTGCCAAATTTACTGAACCACAGTCACACCCACTCACTTACACTACAATGGAAGAGTTAGGTAAGTAGTCCCAGTAGTAATGGTATGGTTCGCAGAGCCTAAATACTTTAGACAAAGTTTGGCTAAGTTAAACTACTCAAAAATCAGGGTATGTGTTTGAATGTAACCACTGTGAAAGGAAATAATGTGTACAATTCAAGCATGTGTCTGTAATACAAAGTGTCTGGTAAGCAATAACAAATATCTCTTGAATTTATATATGCTGGAAATGAAATAATCAACCATTAAACTCTAGAAAAAAAGAGGAAGAGCTTCTGATTAACAGTCTATCACGTACATTAAAATATTAAGTAAATGCAAATGTTTGTGATGCATTTAAATAATTAACAACACAAGTTAGAAAATGAACGGCATCTGTGACCACAAATTCAACATGCACCAACTGTGTGAAACTGATGCCAACAAGCAAAATCCTTTTTTCCTTTTAGTAAAAGAACTTCCTGGGCATATGGCCAATGAGCTAGGATCCCTGACAGCTAAATGTGGCCTGTAACTAAATTCTGGCCAGTAGGATACAGCCTAAATACATATGCAATTTCCAGAGCATGCCTTTATGTAGTATAAGGAAGTGGTCTGCACTCTACTTCCTCTTTCTCTCCTTTGAAGGCTGAAACAGAGTAGTAAGGAGCGAGACTCAACCACACATCTAACACCAGAAAGAATGGCAAAACGTAAGGACAGAAGGAAACTAGGATCCTGGATGTCATCCTGGTATACAGTTGCTTAACCCTGGACTGCTACACAAGAGAAACTTTTATTTTGTTCTAGCTACTGTCTGTTTATTCCAGTTACTGTCTCTTTTGTTCTAGCTACTATATCCAGTGTCTTTATTATGGTGGTTTTGTCTGTATCTTGTATACTTTGTACTAAGGAAGGCAATGCTCTGCATTTCATAGAGAACATCTGGAGTATTATCTCCTTATCTGGACTAGAAAATATCTGTAACTAAAGCACACACAAACGTGAACCATTAAGGTGATATGAGTCTTGTGACCAACACAAATCAGAGAAGTGTATAGGAAATTTAAAGTAAAAATTTCAAAAGCGCTTGACTATAGAAAAGATTAAAGGGAGTACACAACGGTCTTCAAATACTTAGAAGCTAATCACAGAGAATGAATTTACATAACCTTAAAGAATAGAAAAGCAGGTTTTATTGGGGGGGCCTTATAGCCACACACAAACCCTTTCCTCTCCTCCTCCTAAGACAAAGACAAGAAGGCTCTAGCTAGCCCACCCTCAGAGGTCCATGCCAAAAGACCATTTCCAGGCAAGCTGTGGAATATGCCCACCCCAGTCTCTATCTACCCTCCCACCCTCCACCAGGGGTGAAGACACCACCTTTGCACTGCCCTGGCAGGTCACCCTCCCCTTTTCAATAAACTTGGCCTGAATATCTCTGCTGCAGCCTTGTCTCTCTCTGGGTGCCACCCTTTATACCTGTCATATGGTGCTAAAGATCCAGGACTGGTGGCTGACTAGAGGCTGACCGCTGGCCTCCCTAGTCACCCTAGTTTTCTCAGAACCTAGTCCAGTTGTACCAGACAGACTCTGCTGACCCGCCTGTTGGACAGTCCCAGAGGATTTCGCCCCAGCTACCATTCAAATGTGAGTAAGGCCTCTAAACAGCTTCAAACAGAACCCTCTTCAGGATCTCTCCATGCCTCTTGTTCTCACATCCACTTCCTCCTCACTGCTTCTTCACTTATTTGTTTGTTCACATCTAAATAGAGGATTTTGTCCTGGTGCTGTACTCTCTTCTGGGCTCCAGGACCTTAAATCATTTCATTTTTGTTTTTTGCTTCAAGCCCAGTGCTAGAGCCTCTTTTAAGCTTTTACAGTGCCAGGGGCCTTAAGTTTGCTGAGAAACAATAGGAACACCTGACCTTTCTCAGTCTTTCTTCATTTTTCGCTCCTGATTTTTGGGAGACAAGGGACACCTTCTTTTCCAGCCAGGTAAGGGAAGGACATCTGAGACATGAGAGCTGGCTGTTCCACCTCCCTCAACAGAGACACCCTAGGGTTGTCTCCTTCAACCCCAAATCAAATTAGAAATGAAACCTTTAATTTCAGTGTCTTAAATAATTTCATCCAAAAACAAAAAAAAGCAGATGAAACAAAATCTCCTATCTTCAGGTCGTTTTTCCCCTCTGCTCTTACCCATTATATACAAATCGTTGCTAGAACACCTTCTCCTCTATCTTTCCAGGTCTTCCTCCTTGTCTTCCCTCCTCCAGGGATTTCTCAAGCTCCTACCATTCCTCTACCTCCTAACCTGCCCCCAGAGCCTCAAGGACCTCTGTGCTCCCCACCCCCATCCCTGCACTTCTCACAGCTTCCTCCCCCCACCCAGCAAGTCCCTCTCTCAGGGCAGATGATGAAGCTGCAGACCTGGCAGCTCCTACCAACCAACTCCTGCAACTCTGGTGGGGGGCCAGGAAGCCATGCATGCTCCCTAGGCTGAAGCCCACAAAAGCACTAGGCAGGGCAAGGTGGGGCAGGCTCACCGACAGGGCAGACACCTTGGCCCCCTAAGAACTTCTCTTCAGCCTGTCCCATTGCTGGCTTTCCTCCACCCAGCCAGTTTCCCTCAGTCCAGCCATGGACTTCCTTACCCCCACCGAATTCCCTCTACCATGGGCTTTAGATGGAGAAAGGATAAAGAATGAGAATGGGACTAACAGCAGAAGTTTTTTAATATGGTTGCCACTTAAAAACTGCTCCAGGAGGCTGGGCGCAGTGGCTCACCTGTAATCCCAGCACTGTTGGAGGCCCAGGCGGGTGGACTGCTTGAGCTCATGGGTTTGAGACCAACCTGAGCCAGAGTTAGATCCCTGTCTCTACAAAAAAAGACAAAAAACTGAGGCAAAAGGATCTCTTGAACCGAAGAGTTGGAGGTTGCTGTGAGCTATGATGTCACCATGGCACTCTACCCAAGATGATAGCTTGAGACTCTGTCTCAAAAAAAAAAGAGATAGTTACTTAGAAGGCCCAAGTGAGATGACCACGCCCTTCTACAGAACAAAGCCTATGACTCTGAGTTCCTAAAATTAGATGACCCAAAAGACATCTTTTGATAAAACCCTGGAACCATGTCTTCTCAATGAAGGAGAAAGGCAGGAGAAAGAAGAACATAATCACCTTAAAAGGGGAGATCATATTCACCTTCTGGAAACAGTGGTCCCCTAAATCAACATAGGAATGGCTTTCAACTAACCAACATGACCAATTTGAAAATGGGCTCAACTTCATCACCCCAGAATGGACTTAAGTAACTTACTCTCTAACACAGATAAGTAAATTAATTCTAATAATAGAGAAGCCACATCCTTTAGTCTTCCTAAATTTTAAAGACCTCTATATCTCCTATCTCCATCTTGAATTAAAACATGAAGTACACCCCCTTTTATGTATTCCAAAGTTTCTGAGTTCTCTGGAAAATAAAGTTATCCTGTTCATCCTTTTATTGCTTTCCAACCCCCCCCCCCCACCACCACCACCATTTTAGAGGCTTAGATCTAACCATGGGAGAGGAAAGGGGAACTTTACACTTTTACCCGCTGTTTCTACACCAACAAGTGTAGTCTGGTCCAAGAGGGCATCACTCATCTCCAGGAACAAGCTAGTCACCTGACATCTCAAAATGAAAGACCCTGGTTCCACAGCTTGTTGGGATGCTAGATCTTACCCTTGTTGGGCCTCCTCGCTACAATACTCCTGCTATTAACCATTGCCTCTTGTGTCAACCAATTCCTGTCCTAATTTATCCAAGACAAGGTAAAAAAAGTATCAGCTGCAGTTGCAACCCAATGCCTACTACTACCCAAACCCTCTCCCAATGTACGCCAAACCTGAGTAGCCCTACCAACAGCCAACTCATCCCACTGAGGACAACTACAACCCTATCCAGCCAGAAGCAATTTTGGAAGACATACCATTGTCCCCATCACCCTTTTTAACAAAAGTTGGGAATGTTGGGGGGCCTAAAGCATCCTAAACCCCTTCCCTTCTCTGCCTCTCTTCCTGAGACAAAGAAATGTTGGGGGACCTAATGCATCCTAAACCCCTCTCTTCCTCTGCCTCTCTTCCTAAGACAAAGACCCAAAAGATCTGTCTAGCCCAGCCCCTGAAATCTGTCTAGCCCAGCCCCTGAGAAGTTCATACCAAAAAGACCCTAACTTTCCAAGCAAGCTGTGGAATTTACCCACCCCTTGTGGCCCCATATCAAAGGAGTCTCTAACTGCCCCCTGAGTATAGAAGCCACCTTTGCACTGCCCAGGCATGTCACTTTCCCCTTTTCAATAAACCTGGCTGAACATCTCTGTTGTGGCCTCATCTCTGGGCGCCACCATTTACACCTGTCAGGTATTGTTCACTTAATACTAATTTATTGTACAATAGTTATGTTGCTTAATAAAGGGGATATGTTCTGACAAATGTGTCATTAGGTGCTAGACCCTAAAAAGCATGTTATTGTATTGAACATGCAAACAACTGGAACATAAAGTTAAGTATTTATGTTTCTAAACAGAAAAGGAAAAGTAAAAATAGTTAAAAAAAATTAAAAATGGCATACCTATTAAAGGATACTTACTATGAATAATGCTTCCATGGCCTGAAAGTTGCGCTGGTTGAGTCAGTTAGTGAGTGGTGAATAAATGTGAAGGCCTAGGACATTACTGTACACTACTGTAGACTTTATGCACACTGTACACTCAGGTTACACCAAATTTATATAAAAAAAAAATTTTTCTTTAATAATAAATTAACCTGGCTGGGCAAAGTAAAGTCACTGACGCCTGACCTAGCATTCTAGGAGGCCAAAACAGGAGGATCACTTCAGATCAGGAGTTCAAGACTCACCTAAGCAAGAAAAAGACCCCCATCTCTACTAAAAACAGAAAAATTAGCCAAGCACTGGGGGCAGGTGTCTGTAGTCACAGCTACTCAGGAGGCTGAGGCAAGAGGCTTGCTTGAACCCAGGTGTTTGAGGCTGCTGTAAGCTAGGCTGACTCCCTGGCACTCCCACCTGGACAACAGAGTGAGACTGTCTAAATTTAAAAGATAATAATAAATGTATCTTACTGTAACTTTTTTGCTTTATAACTTTCTAATTTTTTAACTTTTTGAATCTTACATTAGCTTAAAACACAAACATGCTGTACAGCTGTCCAAAATATTTTTCTTTAGATCTTTATTCTATAATCTTTATTTCTATTAACATTTCTTTTTGTTTTACTTCTTAAACCTTGTTAAAAACCTAAGACACAAACATACACATAAGCCTAGGTCTACACAGGGTCAGAACCATCAATATCACTATCTTCCATCTCTACATCTCTTTCCCACTGCAGTCTTCAGGGGCAGTTAACATGAATGAGGTAACTATGCCTTCTTTTGGAAATTACCTCTAGAAGGACCTGCCTCAGGCTGTTTACAGTTAACTTTTTTTTTTCTTTGAGACAGAGTCTCACTATGTCACCCTGGTAGAGTGCCTTGGTGTCACAGCTTACAGCAACCTCAAACTCTCGGGCTTTAAGCATTCTCTTGCCTCAGCCTCCCAGGTAGCTGGGACTACAGGTGCCTGCCACAACGCCGGGCTATTTTGTTGTTGTTGTTGTCACTGTCATTTGGCAGGCCTGGGCCAGGTTCAAACCCACCAGCCCAGGTGTATGTGGCCAGCACCTAGCCGCCAAGCCAACAGTTAACATTTTTATAAGCAAAAGGAATATACTCTGTAATAGCAATAAAAAGTATAGTAAATACTAGGTGACAGGAATTTTTCAGCTCCATTACAATCTTATGGGACCAGTGTCATACACGGGGTGCTTCATTAAATGAAACATTCTAATGCAGCATATGACCAACCATATGTTAAATGCCCAGGCACTGTGCTCAACATAGACAAAGCAGAACAAACTTATTCCTGGGCACGTGAGACTTACAGTCTAGTAGGGAGAGGAAGACTCTAAACTAAATAAGTACAGTAGAACCGCTCTAAGATGACCATTCATGATTCAAAGGACTATTAACAAAATGGTCAACATATGGAGGTGGTCATCATAAGGAAGCAGGTCTACCATACTGATACATACATGTACTTTACTTTTTGTGCTTTTATTAAAGAAAATTATACAAAATCATGCATAATCAAAACATAGCAAAATCATTCATAAAGTATCATACTAAATACTTTAGAAGATTGCTCTAATACTCTTAGAAAATTGCTTCTTTAGAATTATACATTAAAACACAGCAAAATCATACATAAAGTATCATACTAAATACTTTAGAAAATTGCTCTAAATCATACATAATCAAAATCATAATCATTCATAATCAAAACACAGCAAAATCATACATAAAGTATCATACTAAATACTTTAGAAAATTGCTCTAAATAAATCATACATAATCAAAATCATACATAATCATTCATAATCAAAACATAGCAAAATCAGGCTCGGCGCCTGTGGCTCAACGGGCTAAGGTGCCAGTCACATACACCTGAGCTGGCGGGTTCGAATCCAGCCCGGACCCGCCAAAACAACAATGACGGCTGCAACCCAAAAATGGCTGGGTGTTGTGGCAGGCGCCTGTAGTCACAGCTACTTGGGAGGCAGAGGCAGGAGACTCGCTTGAGCCCAGGAGTTGAGGGTTACTGTGAGCTGTGATGCAACAGCACTCTACCCAGGGTGACAGCTTGAGGCTCTGTCTCAAAAAAAAAAAGGAAAAATCATACATAAAGTATCATACTAAATACTTTAGAAAATTGCTTCTGGGTCAGTTTCATTACAAGTTGCTGCATCATCATTCAGTGCAACAAAACTTTCAAAATCTGCTCCTTTGAATTCTGCCATGGGAGATACAGTGTCCTACTCCTGGATTATGACAAATTCAACTTTCTGGAAACACTTCTGTATTGGTTCTGGCTGAACTTCATTCTAAGCAGAACTGATCCAGAGGACCTCCAGAGAATTAACTGTTGATGCAGCAGATAAGATTCCTTCCATAGGTGGACCACATACGTTTGTGTTTTGGTAATGACCCACTGCAGGAGCTGGGCTAAGTGGTGCATCTTAAATGTTCTTTTTGTTCATTTTTTGTTTTTATTGAGACAGAATCTCACTTTGTCACCCTCAGTAGAGTGCTATGGCATCATAGCTCACAGCAACCTAAAACTCTCAGGCTTACGCGATTCTCTTATCTCAGCCTCCCTAGTAGCTGGGACTATAGGCGCCCCACACAACACCCAGCTATTTTTTTGTTTGTTTAGCAGGACCAGGCCGGGTTCAAACTCATCAGCCCTGGAGCATGTGGCCAGTGCCCTAACCACTGACCTACAGGCACCCAGCCACATTTTAAATGTTTTAATGATGCCTTGGTCAAGAGGTTTAATTTTTGAGGTCTTGTCTGGAGGCAGAAATTTGTTTTTTTTTTTTAATTTCAGATTCATATAATATGAGAGTACAGAAGATTCAGTTACATTGTTTACATTTGTTAGGTAAAGTCCAAGTTGTAGCTGTTTCCCTCCACCAAAAGGTGTGCCCTTATACCCTTACATTGTGCCAGAGGTGAGAGCATACCAATCCCCCTCCTTTTCTCCTCTCCTTCTCTCTTCTTCCCCACTTGAGGTTGTGTTTTTCTCTTGTGTCAGTACTTATTCATCTACTGGTTTCATATTATTATTGAGTACACTGGATACTTGCTTTTCCATTCTTGTGATACTTTACCACGGAGAATATTCATGGAAAATATGCATTGAGGGTGGCCAGGAACCGTCAATTTTTCTTCATTTCTCACTTGATATCCCTTACCTACTCCTCCAACAGGGCACCAGTCATATATGCATATTGTTGTCATCTCCAAGTAATGGGGAAGTCTTCGGGTCTTAGGTACCTAAACATACATGGCTTTGCTGATTTACCAATCACCAAAGACTTTAGTTTCTTTTTAGTTGAGTTAGTCAAAGCAGAACTATGAAACATTCTTTGTAAAGTCTTCCACTCTTGCATTTGTCACCCTTCATAATGAGGATCCTGTCAGGCATTACCTTGAAAAAGAGCCTGCACTCATAAGCATTAAAGATGTTATCATCTGTGAAGCCTCTGGTTAAGTCTGGGAACTTTTTAATGAACTCTTCCACAACTTCTACTGGAAACTGACTCACCATATAACATTTTCTGGGAGACCTCATGTCCCAGTTAAAATTTCTCAAGCCAAATTACTTGATGTTTTGAAATCTGCCATCCTGGATTTCCACTCTCTCTCCCACCCCACTGCCCCCCGACAGTTTCACTTTGTCACCCTTGGTAGAGTGCCCTAGCATCATAGCTCACAGCAACCTCCAACTCTTGGGCTCAAGCGATTTTTTTTTTTTTAAGACAGAGTCTCACTTTGCCACCCTTGGTAGAGTGCCATGGCGTCACAGCTCACAGCAACCTCCAACTCTTGAGCTCAAGCAATTCTCCTGCCTCAGCTCCTGAAGTAGCTGGGACTACAGGTGCTTGCCACAATGCCTGGCTATTTTTAGAGAGGAGGTCTCGCTTTGGCTCAGGCTGGTTTTGAACCTGTGAGCTAGGCAATCTACCCTCCTCAGCCTCCCAGAGTGCTAGGATTACAGGCGTAAACTACCATCCCAGATTTCTTTTTTCTTTTCTTTTTTTCTGAGACAGAGTCTCACTATGTCACCCTTGGTACAGTGCCATAGCATCACAGCTCATAGCAACCTCAAACTCTGTTGTTGTTGTTGCAGTTGTCATTGTTGTTTTTAGCAGGCACGGGCTGAGTTCGAACCCACCAACCCTGGTGTATATGGCCAGTACCTAACCACTGAGCAATGGGTGCCATGCCACCATCCCAGATTTCTTAGCAACTTCTTGCTAAGAAAGCCAGAGATTTGGGCATTAACTGTCTTCATTTGTTCAAACCAGCTTAACATGGCTTCATTGACTTGATCAAGAGAAGTTTTCCTCTTTTTCTGCTATAGGTCTCCGTTTTCCTTACCATATCTCTCCAAGTACTCATGTTTACATATGGATATTACTGTGATCTTGCTAACACAAAAATGTTCCACTGTCCATCTTTGGCTGGTGCTTTCCAGAACACGTAGAAGATCAACCTTTTCCTTCAATGTCAGCTCTCTGAATTCTTTCCTTTGGGCCATGATGTCATCATTAACTGCAAAATTTTTAAGTAACTGTGAGATGTACCTGCAATTCAGACCAGTCCTTCACGTTGAAAAAAATCTTCTGCAACATGTGATAAACAATAGGGCATTAGGCCTGCTCTAACGCATGGTAATAACAAAACATGTAAAAAGGACTTATACTAATGAAAAATAATACAACTAAGAAGCAAAGCCCACACCTTCTAGCCCCTGGTGAAGCATGGACTCAACTGATCAAGGTACAGAGAGGGTAAGTTAATTATGTGTGACCAAGTGGCCAAGGGAAAACTTAGAGGTGGTCAATATGTAGAGGCCAGTCTCCCACTGACTACATGTGGGGCATTTCCAGTCTATGAAAATTAGGTCAACTTAAGGAGATGGTCAATTATAGAATTAAATTCTACTGTATTTAATTATAAACTGTGGCATCTTCAGAATGAAATGTATATGACACTATGAAAGAAAAATGGGATTCTGATCCAAGGGATAATGTATCCCTAAGAAGTAACACTGAGCTAATCTGAAGAACAAGTTCAGAGGCAAGCAAAATCTCTTATGCACTGCCCTTTCCAAGGTCTAAAAGAAATCTCATGATATTAAACACAGAAAATAAAAGAGAAAAATAAAGAGTCTTAAGACTAGAGAAATAAGCTATGGCTAGATTATGGAGAGATTTGAAGATCACATTAAGGATTTGGAGAAGTCACTGAAGGGTCTAAAGAAAAGGAAAATTATCCAATTTGCCTTTGTGGTTGTTGATTTAGTTTTCTCAGAGGGGCACAAAAAGACATCAGTTACCAGGGTTTTTTTAATATTCCAAATAAGAAATGATATGATAGGCTAAGCTAGCGGCATGATTTCTTTTTTTTTTTGCAAAGAGGTCTCACTATGTTGCCCAGGCAGGTCTCAAAATGCTGGCCTCCATTGATCCTCCAACCTTTGCCTCCTGAGTAGGCTGGGGATAGAAGCATGATCTAGCCATGCCTGGCTCTGATTTTTAAAAGGAAGAAGAAAAGAGACAGATTTGAGAAATATCCAGGAGATAAAAACTGTCAAGAGTTGAACAAAGACTGGATATGACACACAAGAAAATGGAATTATCAAAGATGACTATCGGGTTCCATAGTTTGCAAACAGAAAAAAAAACTACATTCTTTTCTGGAGGAGAATCAGGTTTGGGTGGTGAAATGACAAATTCTGTTTTGAATATTAAAAGTTCAAAGAAGGAGACAGGTTGAAAAAATGGCTTCCAAAAATATCCAGGTTCTAATCTCTTGAACCTGTGAGTGTTATTTTATGGCAAAAGGGACTTTGCAAATGCGACTAAATTAAGGATCTTGAGATAGGGAGATAATTATCCAGGTAAGCCCTACATGCAATCATAACTGTCCTTATAGACTGAGGCAGAAAGAGATTTGACTAGAAGAAAGCAATGTGGCTCGGTGCCTGTGGCTCAACGGGCTAAGGCACCAGCCACGTACACCTGAGCTGGCGGGTTCGAATCCAGCCTGGGCCCGCCAAACAACAATGGTGGCCACTACCAAAAAAATGGACACCTGTCGTCCCAGCTACTTGGGAGGCGGAGGCAAGAGACTCGCTTGAGCCTAGTAGTTGGAGGTTTCTGTGAGCTGTGATGCCACTGCACTCTCTCCAGGGTGACAGCTTGAGGCTCTGTCTCAAAAAAAAAAAAAAAAATATCTTTTGAGCGGCGCCTGTGGCTCATCGAGTAGGGCGCCGGAACCATATGCTGAAGGTGGCGGGTTCAGGCCCTGCCTCGGCAGATAGCCAGGCGTTGTGGCGGGTGCCTGCAGTCCCAGCTACTCCGGAGACCGACACAAGAGAATCGCTTAAGCCCAGGAGTTGGAGGTTGCTGTGAGCTATGACACAGAAAAGGACAGAAAGATATAGGAAGAAAGAAAATGTATGTGCACAATACAATTATCTCTGTATGCAAACAACATGATCACCTACACCCACAAAAAATAAATAAATAAATACTTAAAAAAAAAAAAAAAGAAAGCAATGTGATGATGGAAACAAGAGAATGGAATGACATGCCTTGAAGACAGAGGAAGGGAACTCAGGCAATATAGACAGATACTAGAATCTAGAAAAGGCAAAATATATTTTCCCTCAGGTCTTTCAGAACTGTAAAAGAGTAATTTTGTGTTGTTTTACACCACCATGTTTATGTTAATTCACTATAGCAGCAATGGAAACTATTAACAGGTACTTTGTATAAATAAGTGTGTATCAAAAAGGCAGCTGGGTCTAAAATCAGGAGAAGTCTAGACTAAGGTTATAAATTCTACTGATTGGCAATAATCAGAAGTTTAGATTTAACCTGACTAGAGAAAATACACAAAGTTCAAGGTTGGGGGAGGATATTCTTATTAATTCAATTAAATAACCTCAATTAAAAACCCCAAAAGGGAAGAAAACTATCAAAAAAGGAATATAAAGGAGTAGTCAAGTGGTCACAGAGGTTAGGAAGAAAACCAAGAGAGCACTGTATTCTGAAAGTCAAAGAAAGAAACACATTAAGAGCTTGGTCAAAATGTTGCTGAGGCTTCTAGTAAGATAAAGATGAAAAATACTCATTGGTAATACCAAGAGATGTTTCAGGAAAATTACATGAGTGGTAACCAAATCTGTATGGCCTGAGAAATGATGAAGAAATGGGCACCAGTGTAAACAATTCTTTCAAGTTTGGCTGTGAAAATAAGATTGACAAAAAGGGAAAAAGAATCAAGAGAGAATGTTTAAGATGAAAAGACTGAGCTACCCTCTATAATGGGAGAGGCCAACCCACAGCCTACAGAGCACGTGTGGCCCAGAACGGCTATGAATGCAGACAAACACAAAATTATAGACTTACTTAAAACACAGAGACTTTTTTTGTGATTATTTTCGTGGGACCTAACTGCACAGTCCTTCAGCATGAACTCTTTAGACAACAATGTCATGTCTAAAATATCACATAAAATAAACATACATACGCTCTATTTGTATACATATACAGCTTAGGTTTTACGGTGACATGCAGCTTCTAATGTATTATCTTCCAAGTGAATACAGCCTGACTGATACCATCAGATGTAAGTGACTTGGCAAGGCAGTGATTACCATAATATTTCAACCTATATTAGCCAGGCGTTGTGGCGGGCGCCTGTAGTCCCAGCTACTCAGGAGGCTGGGGCAAGAGAATCACCTCAGTCCCAGAGTTGGAGGTTGCTGTGAGCTGTGTGACGCCCCAGCACTCTACCGAGGGCGATAAAGTGAGACTCTGTCTCTACAAAAAAAAAAAAAAAAAAAATTCAACCTATATTGCAATGTTAGATGTTTAATGTTATTTAGAAGTCAGGTAAGCATTTTTATTTGATTAAGAGTACCTCCACACTTTGGTGGTGCTTCATCCATTGCCCACTGCACTTTACAATCAGCCCTCCTTTTCACTGTGCATCAGCAGCTAAGATGTAGAAGGGCCCAAACCTGGCTTTCTATCTTCCTGTCAATTAATTTTCATACAAAGTAAATATAGTATCTTAGGTTATTATTTTTTTAATCCCAACATGGCTTCTACAAGGTCTCACAAGAAACAGAACCCAAACAAAGAAAAATTATAAATGAAGATTGTTCAATGAAAGTAGACAGATGACTACTTTCATGCCAAAGCAATGACATACTTTCCTTAATTTGTAGGGAATTTGTACAAGTTTTTAAAGAATGATTTGGGCTCGGCGCCTGTGGCTCAACGGGCTAAGGCGCCAGCCACGTACACCTGAGTTGGCAGGTTCGAATCCAGCCCCGACCCGCCAAACAACAATAACGGCTGCAACCAAAAAATGGCCAGGTGTTGTGGTGGGCGCCTGTAGTCCCAGCTACTTGGGAGGTGGAGGCAGGAGACTCGCTTGAGCCCGGGAATTGAAGGTTGCTGTGAGCTGTGATGCCACAGCACTCTATCCAGGGTGACAGCTTGAGACTCTGTCTCCAAAAAAAAAGAATGATTTGAAAGGCATTATATGCAAAAACATGCTGCCAAATTCAATGGCTTATGAAGAAGGATTGTGTTAAGGATAAAATAGCAGAACTGATCAAATGCTGCCTTCTCCAAATTTTTTTTTTGAAGTTACAACTCAGATGGATTCCACTGTAAAAGCTAGTTTATGTGGTGGCATATTTCATAGTCAAGAAAACCAAAAACAAAAGAAAAAGAATTTAAAAAAAAAAAAAAGAAAAGAAAACCAAAACCATTTATTAATGGTGAATTTATTAAACCGTGTATAGAAAGCATGGCAGATATACTTTGTCCTGAAAAGGGGGAATATTTCTAGAATCCATTTGTCTCATCAAACTATAGCCAGGTAAACTGAAGAAATTAGAAAATCTATCAAAATTAATTTGGAGTGGTTCGGAGCCTGTGGCTCAAGCAGCTAAGGCACCAGCCATGTACACCTGAGCTGGTGGGTTCGAATCCAGCCCGGGCCTGCCAAACAACAATGACAGCTGCAACCAAAAAATGGCCAGTTGTTGTGGCAGGCACCTGTAGTCCCAGCTACTTGGGAGGCAGAGGCAGGAGACTCGCTTGAGCCCAGGAATTGGAGGTTGCTGTGAGCTGTGACACCACAGCACTCTACCCAGGGTGACAGCTTGAGCCCCTGTCTCAAAAAAATAAAATAAAATAAAATAAAATAAAAACAAATTAGTTTGGAGAGGGCAACCCTTTCTTGGGCCCCTTCCGTAACTATGCAGAAGCTCACATTCTCTCTTCCTCTCTGAAATAAACTGGCTCTGCAACACACACACACACACACAAAAAAAATTAGTTTGGAGAGCAAAGCTGCTAATTTTAAAGTATATGCTTTGGCAAGGGATGACAGCACTGAGTCTCAACTTGCCTTTTTTATTAGCAGTATTAATGACAACAGCCACCCAAAACTCACATTTGATGTATCACTGAATAAAATTTTTAAAAATGGATAACATCATGCAAATCGTCACCAAAACTGTGAATTTCATAAGGGCCAAGAGACTGAATCATTGCCAATTCCAGGAATTCCTTAAAAGTGTTGATGCTGACCATGGCAACATCATTTACTTTTCAGAAGTAAGAAGGCTAAGTTGAGGGCGGTGTCTGTGGCTCATCGAGTAAGGTGCCTGTGGCTCATCTACCGAAGGTGGCAGGTTCAAACCCAGCCTCGGGGGAACTGCAAAACAGAAAAATAGCTGAGCGTTGTGGCGGGTGCCTATAGTCCCAGCTACTTGGAAGGTTGAGGCAAGAGAATTGCTTAAGCCCAGGAGTTGGAGGTTGCTGTGAGCTGTGTGACGCCTCAGCACTCTACCAAGAGTGATAAAGTGAGACTCTGTCTCTACAAAAAACTTAAAAAAAAAAAAAAAAGGCTAAGTTGAGGCCAAATGTTGAAAAGATGATTTGTGACATGTTATGAAGTTGTTTAAGGGTAGTACCAGAACATGATGATGGAAACTAGCCTACAGATTTAGCATTTTTAGTGGACTTAACCACTCATTTAAATGAGTTAAACATGTGTCTTCTAGGTGATAACCAACTTATCAATAGCATAACAGCATTCCAAATGAAACTGAAATTATGGCAAGCTCAAATCAAAGTGAGCTCAAATTAAGGCAAACAATTTTTATGCATTTCCACATATTGGCTAAACAAAGTCCTGTGAACAGCACAAAATATGCAGCCTTGGTTTTCAATCTGATATAAGACTTTGAAAAAAAGACTTTAAAATTTCTGGGAAAATATTTTGGTGCATCTGCGACTCCATTTTCAGTCAACATAAACACGTTACCTACCAGTTGTCAAATGAAATGCAAAAAACTATAATCTGATTTTCTTATAAAAGAAAAATTTGATCTTGCCTCTTTATTGAACTTATTTATAGGTCCTATCTTTCGTGAGACAAATACTCCTCCTTCACAATCATGCCTTATTTATGTCCTCGCTTTTTGGCAGCAACTACATTTGCAAGTTACTATTTTCAAGAATGAAGCACATCAAGAATAAAATTAGAACCAAATATCTGATAAGCACCTTGAGAATTAGGACTACGAATTAGTAATTTTGACTACTTCCATCAAACCAGATATAGATGCATTAGTTTCTCAAATACAAAGTCACATATCCCACTAGTTGTATGCTGCTCAATTTTCTTTATTATAAAAAATTTTTCAAAAGACGTTTTATTACTTAGTTCTGAACATTATCTATATATAGATCACAAACTTGGGACTTGCACAATGATTTTAATAGACTCTCTAAACAGGCTAATGCATAATTAGGATTATGATGTGAGGACTTTTTTGCTTATCTGTGGTGGTAGATGGCACAAAAAGTATGCATGGACCTTATTTTTTGATCATCAGTTTTTGTTAGTGTTTGTGTACTTGATGCGTGGTCCAAGTCAACTTTTCTTCTGCCAGTGTGTCCCAGACAAGCCAGAAGGTTGGACACCTCTACAGTTATATAATGTAAACTTTCACTCCCACCAGCAAAGTAGGAGAAATATCTGTTGCCCCACAACTTCACTAATAGAATGTTATCAAACTTTGAGACTTTTACTAATTTCCTAAGTCAAAACTGGCATCTTAGTAGTTTTAATTTCATTTTGCTTGCCAACAGATTGCTTCAGCCCAGGAGTTCATGTACAGTCTAAGCAACCAATGAGACCCTGACACTATACAGAGTAAGTTAGCCAGCTGGGCTAGCACACACCTGTAGTCCCAGCTACTCAGTAGGCTGAGAAAGGAGAACCACTTGAGCCTAGGAATTTGAAGCTGCAGTAAGCTATGACCATGCCGCTCCACTCCAGCCTGGGTGAAGAGTGAAACCTTGTCTCTTAAAAAAAGAAAAAAATACCCTACTATGAAACTAATTTATAGCTTTCACATGAAGGCTAAAACCCAATTATAGCACAAGAATATGGGGAAAGAGGCAAAGGAAGGGAAGGGAGGGGGGAGGTTGGGTGGAGGGAGGGTAATTGGTGGGGCCACACCTACGGTGCATCTTAGAAGGATACAGAAGAAACTTAGTAAATGCAGAATACAAATGTCTTCTTACAATAACTAAGAAAAAGCCTTGAAGGCCATGTTAAACAGTTTGATGAAAATATTTCAGATCGTATATGAAACCAACACATTGTACCCCCTGATTGCACTAATGTGCACAGCTATGATTTAATAATTAAAAAAAAAAAAAAAAAAGAAAGAAAGACAGAAAAAAATAGAGGAACTTTAGCCAGCAGATGCAAGCACTGTAACCTGGTTCATTGTACCCTCAATGATTCCCCAACAATAATAATAATAATTTTTCTTTTTTCCTTTATCTTTTCAGAATTTAAAGGACCAATCTGTATTTTTTTCTGTAAAGTGTCCGTTCACACTGCTTACGTTTACACTGGGTTGTTGGTATTTCCCCTTGTCTATTTCTAATGTTCTTTATAATCATTAACCTTCTGTCAGCAATATTGATACAGGATTCCCCTACTCAGGGCTAGACAGAGACTCCCATTTTTTCTAGGCCTGAGCAGGCTCAGGTCCAGACCCCATCTCTAGGCACAAAGCTTCTCTGCAGGCCACATTCTTTGGACAAACATGCTCATAAAATGCAGCCTGACCAGTATTTCATCTGGGCTGCCTCTCTCAGAACACACCCTATTGCTTCTCCCAGAGCAGAGCAACATCTCTCAGGCAGGACCATATTCTCCTATACTATGGCAGTTTTAAAATTAACTTCTGCCCAAGCCCCTGGCGCCAAATGGTTGTGACATATCCCAGACATACATTCCATCTCC
Source organism: Arctocebus calabarensis (assembly GCA_963573935.1). NCBI lineage: Eukaryota > Metazoa > Chordata > Mammalia > Primates > Lorisidae > Arctocebus > Arctocebus calabarensis. The sequence continues at coordinate 5,471 of CAUYON010062726.1, read as the reverse complement.
TCAAAACCTCCTGCCCACAGGATAGGAAAAGCAGTATATAAACCCCTAGAAAGAAGGCCATAACAAGCTGCCTATCTGGGCTTCCCCTGACAGTGCCAGAGGTTCTATTTTCCTCTTTTACTTATCTCTTATCTTTTGGTGGTTATTTTTTTGCAATTTTTGGCCTGGGCTGGGTTTGAACCCACCACCTCCCGTATATGGGCTGGAGCCCTACTCCTTGAGCCACAGGCGCTGCCCTATCTCTATCTTTTAATAAAATCCGTCCTTTCACTTACTCACTTCGAGGGTTCATTCCTTGAATTTCCGAGATCGAGGACTCAGCAGAGAGAAATTCCAGCTACAATATGAGTTGTAAATAATTTTCATATTTGTCTTCCAACTTTGTTTACAGTATTTTCTGCATTTTTAGGGGTTATTATTAGAAAGACTTTTCCCATTTCAAAGTTATCTAAGAGTCTTCCATGTTTTCATCTATCACTTTAATGTTCCCATTTTACACACTTAAATCTTTGATCCTACTTAAGATTTAACTTAGTACACAATAAAAAGGATATGAAGATAAATTCTAAATATGTACCCAGATGTCCCAAAACTATCTTCTCTCTGGCACAAATGATCTGAGATGCTATCGTCTTTGTAAATTGAATGTCTATATATGACATAAGAAGGTCTATTTTCAGACTTTTCTGTCTCATCAAACAGTGTTTATAAACTAGTATACAGTGATTTAGTAATTAAATCTTTAGAATGTACTGGTCTGGTAGGGCACTCCTCCATCATTTCTTTTCTGGTTGTTCTTGCCTATTTCTTTTATCATATAAACTTCAAAATTTGCTTCTATGTCCCAGAAAAAAGTACACTTTATTGGTATTGTATCCTATTGATAATTTAGGGAAAGTTCTCATACTAATGTTGATTCTGCTTACCCAAGAACATAGTAGTATATTTTTCTATTTAAGCTTTCTTTTATGTGATTATGCTTCACTACTAAAAGGAAGAATCTTGTAAAGAAAAGGTAAAGAGAACGAATGTTTTAAACATGGTAGACTGAGCACGTGACTTATTTCTATTTCTTATCAAAATCTCATTCAAATCGGGAGAATAAAATATAAAGTATATGAATGCCAAAAGTAAAAGAGTAGAAACAAATAAAAACTATGAAAATTTTGGAAGGTGGAAAGTGTATATAGAATTAGCAGACTGACAACCTTTGAATACAGAGGACCTGCACAGAGAACAGGCAAAAAGCCAGTTTGTGCTACAGAACCCTGGACAGGCTAAGTTTTCTGAAGGTGGGGAAAGAAGGAAAAACAAAGATGGTTTTAAAATTTCACTGGGGTGTCCAACCTTTTTTATTTTTTGCTTCACACCAGAAGAAAGACAATTATCTTTGGCCACACATTAAATACACAAACACTAACAACAGCTGATGAGTCAAAATTAGCTCATTAATGTAATGATGAGCCAAAATCAGCTCAGTAATTTTACATTAAATACACAAACATTAACAATAGCTGATGAGCCAAAAAACAAAACAAAACAAAAAACTCCATGCATACCTTTCATGATACCCAACACTACAGATAAACAAAACAGTCCTCAAATAATCTGCAAGCAGGTTGGAGACTCTTGGAAGGGCTCCTTAGACTCCTCTACTTAACTTTCCACCTCCCTACCTCATGCTTCTTTCTTTGCCCTATTTGTGGAGAAAGGGAATGAAAATGATTACAGATGCAAGAATACGAGGAATAAGTATGAGAGAAAGGCATTAATGAAAAGCATAGTCTTAAATAAAACTCAACAATGCAACCACTGACATACTTTCATAATTCAGTTCTGAGAATTTTAGCAGGCAGGTGTACGTATAACCTACTCTATCCCCTGGCAAAAATGTGGTAGATTCTTAGCTATAGAAAGAAAGCCCTAGGAAAAAAAAGAAAAATCTCTAAATATTGATATCTTGGTTCGGCACCCGTAGCTCAGTGGTTAGGGTGCCAGCCACATACACAGAAGCTGGCTGGTTCAAGCCCAGCTCAGGCCTGCTAAAACAACAATGACAACTGGGGGGAAAAAATATGGCCGGGCATTGTGGCAGACACCTGTAGTCCCAGCTACTCGGGAGGCTGAGGCAAGAAAATCACTTAAGCCCAAGAGTTGGAGTTTGCTGTGAGCTGTGACACCACAGCACTCTACCAAGGGCAACTCTGTCTCAAAAAATAAATAAATAAATAAATAAATAAATAAATACAGATATCTGAGGATTTTCTCATAATGATATACCCAGATTCCTTACACACTCATCAAATGATAAGTCCTCCCTATACATTCGCAGTTTCTGATCAGTTTTATACTGACTCATATTTAAAAATGAACAGATCACCAGATAGCTGATGAAAAGCATCTAATATAAACAGAAGATTAAAACAAAAGAACTTGAAAACAGACAATTATCAGAGACAACTATAAAGGAAAATTTCAATGCAAGAATTAATACCATAGAGATGAAGAAAGCATTTCATGAATACTACATTCATGAAACAATAACAGGAAGTTACTAAAAAAAGGAATCAAGAACAAGAACAAGCTCTCCAATTTAAAAAAATCAGCTGAGCATTGTAGGGCATGACAGCTGCTTGGGAGGCTGAGGCAAATCACTTAAGCCTACAAGTTGGAGGCTACAGTGAGCTATGAGGACGCCACCGCACTTTAGCACAGGCAACAGAGGGAGCTCTTGTCCCCCCTGCTCCCCAAAAAGTTTCACAAAATAACACTGAAAACTGAGAGAAAGAAATTAAGAAAAAATATAAGAAAAATTTCTTTCTTTCTTTTTTTTAGAGACAGAGTCTCACCCCTTCTGTCACCCTGGGTAGAGTGCCATGGCATTATAGCTCATCGCAACTTCAAACTCTTGGGCTCAAGTGATCCTCTTGCTTCAGCCTACCTAGTAGCTGGACCTACAGGAACCCGCCACAACACTCCAGCTAGTTCTTTTTTAGAGATAGGGTCTCACTCAGGCTCAGGCTGGTCTTGACCTTGTGAGCTCAAGCAATCCACCTGCCTTGGCCTCCCAGAATTGTAGGATTACACGAATGAGCCACCATGCCGGCCAAGAAAAATTTTTCAAACAGAAGGACACGGTTTCCATATTAAAAAGGTGGAGGCGGGAGCACAGTTTAATTGCATTGGTGATGTTTTATTTCTTAGGCAAGGTGATGGGAACATAGCTATTAGTTACTATTCTCTATAAAATTTTATGTCCGAAATATTTCACGGTGATTTTTTTAAGGAAAAAGACTCATCTCAAGGCATATAATCCTCAGTATTCTGAATTCTATAGTAAAGAGATTTTGAAAGCTTCCAGAAAGAAAAAAAGAAGACACCCAAAAAGAATCAGGAATCATTATGGTATTGGATTTCTCAGCAGCAATACTAGAAGTTTAAAGACAATGGAGCAATGCCATCATAAATCTGAAGAAAAACCTAGAATTCCACACTTATCTAAACTACCAATCAAGACACAATAGTAGAAGAAAGACTTTTTAAACATGTGAGGTATTATTTGCATCTCTGAAACCAGGCAACAGTCATGACATGCCAGACAAGAAAAAAGGCAAATAGAGATACCAGGATAAACATGTGGATAAATAGATAATTACACAAATGCTAATTATATCACAATAATATTACAATGCTGTAAAAAAGCCTGAATGTCCAAGAATAAATTGTGATAGTCACCCAATGAAATACTAAATATTGTGGTTAAAATGAATGAACTAGAATTACATGTATAAACATAATTTTCAAAAACAACCCACAGAACAATAAATGAAATACACTATTCATAAAGTTTTAAAACACACAATTACATATATTGTTTTTCTGTTCATACGTGGTAGTAAAATATTCAAAGACACATGGAAACAACAAACAAAAAATTCAGGGTGAAGATTTACTTGTGCAGAGAAAGGAAAAGTTGATTCTTTTTTGAAAAGTGAAGGATACATACAAAGCAGAAATTCATTTAATGTAATTTATGTTTTCTTTCCTGTGGAAATGGAGAAGGCAAAATTTGAAGGGATGGGGCAGATAAATGGGTACAGAGTTTCTATTTGATGTCATGGGAAAGTTCTAGAAATGGATAGCGATAATGGTTATACAACACTGTGACTGTACTTGATGCTACAGAATTATACATTTTTAAATGGTTAAAATAGTCACTTTTATGTTATGTATACTTTATAATAGTTTTTTTAAAACCTTTCTGGGCTGATTGATGAACTCCAGAACAAAAAAAATATCAACTATAACACCTAAGCAAAACTATCATAAATCCTAAAGTAGTGTATGTGTGTATGGACAAATTTTTTTTCTCTCTCCATTGAGACCTCTATATAGGTATGAAATTCTAGGTTGGAGGTCATTTTCTTCAGATAGCCTTTGAGTCTGCTATCTTCTCTAAAAGAAAGAGTAAGGAAAAGATATATACAGATAAAAAAAATTTAAAGAATAATTATATGTGTCAAAAACAAAAAAAAACTGATTACGGAGAACAGGCAAGCGAGCTGACCAAAGAAAAGTAGGCTTCTAGGCAATGCTGAGACACCAATAGCAGCCTTCTGAAATCTTACAGAAAGGCAAGGTCCCAAATGATTACCAATTCAAATGTAATTTTTACCTTTAATTTGCATTTTGTAGAGATTAGACATGATGAATGTCTAATCTTAGTTTATGATGTTATGAAATTGTAAGAAGATGGTATCCACAGGTGAACTTCTAAGAATTAGAGTAATGGTAGATAGTGTGCATGATTTAAAATAGGCAAACTGGAAAGACTGTGGGATCAAAGAGAAATAAGCCTATGAGAAAACAGTAGCTAACTTTTGCATAAAAACTTAATATATTTAGGCTCGGTGCCCATAACTCAGTGGTTAGGGTGCCAGCCACATACACCAGGGCCGGTGGGTTCAAAACCAGCCCAGGCCAGCTAAAAAAACGACGACAACTTATAACAAAAAAATAGCTGGGTATTGTGGTGGGCGCCTGTAGTCCCAGCTACTTGGGAGGCTAAGGCAAGAGAATCACTTAAGCCCAAGAGTTTGAGGTTGCTGTGAGCCATGATGCCATAGCACTCTACTGAGGGTGACGTAGTGAGACTCTAGTCTCAAAAAATATATATATATATATATATTTATAATATTAATTAAAATATTAAACAGGCTCGGCGCCTGTGGCTCAACGGGCTAAGGCGCCCGCCACGTACACCTGAGCTGGCGGGTTCGAATCCAGCCTGGGCCCGCCAAACAACAATGATGGCTGCAACCAAAAATTAGCCGGGCGTTGTGGCGGGTGCCTGTAGTCCCAGCTACTTGGGAGGCGGAGGCAAGAGACTCGCTTGAGCCCAGGAATTGGAGGTTGCTGTGAGCTGTGATGCCACAGCACTCTATCCAGGGTGACAGCTTGAGGCTCTGTCT
>CAUYON010062725.1:0-53212 GCA_963573935.1 Arctocebus calabarensis | reverse complement strand
TGAAACTAGCTGACTTTGGCAGTGCTGCAAACTTCAGCGAAGGTGAGACTTTCACAGACTTATGTGGGACCCCCACGTATTTGGCCCCTGGGGTTTTCCGGGGTGAAAACTACAAGGGACCAGAGGCAGAAATCTGGAGCCTTGGGGTCATCCTCTATTCAATGGCATCCGGGCTCTTCCCATTCAACGGCCGGGACCTCAATGAACTGCAAAGGTCGATCTTAAGAGGCACCCATAGAACACCTGCATTCACTTCCCCCAAATTAAAATCCTTTATCCCAAAGATCCTAACCCTTGACCCCAGCGAGAGACCCACCCTCTGCTAGATGATGGAAGACCCCTGGATCCAGTCTGGGCAACAGAGCATGAAGTCATGCAGAGTAGTGACAGACATCCCACCAGAGGCTGCCACCCCAATGGAGGCCTTCAGCCCACTGGAGGCCTTCATCCCACTGGAGGCCACCACCCCACTGGAGACAGCCACCCCACCAGAGGCCCCCACCCCACTGGAGGCCCTCACCCCACCAGAGACCTACACTTCACTGGAGGCTGACATCCCACTGGAGGCCTCCATCACACCAGTGGCCACCATCCCACAGGAGGTCGCCACCCCACTAGTGGTGGACACACTACCAGAGGCCACCACCACACCGGAGGCCACCACCACACCAGAGACTGACACTTCACTGGAGGCCACCACCCCACCACAGGCCACCACCACACCAGAGACCGATACTTCACCAGAGACCAACCCCACTGGAGGCCTCCATCCCACCATTGGCCACCATCCCATAGGAGGATGCCACCCCACCGGTAGGGGACACCCTACCAGAGGCCACCATCCCACCGGAAGCCACCACCATACCAGAGACCAACACTTCCCTGGAGGCCTCCATCCCACTGGACACCGACACCCCACTGGAGGCCTCCATCCCACCATTGGCCACCACCCCACAGGAGGTTGCCACCCAACCAGAGGCCACCACCCCACTGGTGGGGGACACCCTACCAGAGGCCACCACCCCACCGGAGGGGGACACACCACCAGAGACCTCCACCCCACTGATTTCCAGCGCCCCCCACCCTGGCCCAGTGTCCCCTCCCTCCAACACCAGGCGCCTTAGGGGAGGCCTGACAGAAGACAGGGGAGCTGAGGGAAGTCCCAGACAAGACCACTCCCTCCCAGCTGGGCAGGTAGTGGAGAACAAACCCACTGACGCAGGCCAGGGCCGGCGGGGGTGCGCTAGGAGGATTGTGAACTTCTTTTGTAGAATGTTCTGCCTCCCGCTCCCAAAAGAGCCGTCACCAGAAGAAGGTGGTACCTGGGACCAGCCAGGAGACTTGAGGCTGAGACCAGGAGGCGAGTGTAGGTCAGTCAGCCGTGCCTCCTCCTTTTATTTCTTGTTGGATTTTCAATAAAGAGATTGAAATTGTAAAAAAAAAAAGAAGATGAAACATTTTATGTTAAAATAAAATTAAGAACTACTTATCAAAATATATCCTTAAGAGACATCCCAGACTGGGAGAAGATATGGAAAACATTTATAACTGGCAATCTATTCCTGGGTTTTTGTCCGAAAGAAATGTGTGTGTATGACGATAGCAATAAGATACAATCCTGCAAACATCTTCAGGTCAGGTTTGTATGAAACTCAGATCCTGGGTGAACAGCTCATGTATGGTAATAACAATGCTATAAGAGTTCATATAATAACACAGAATAATACTGTAATAAGTTATAAAAAAAAAGATGGAGACTTTATATCTTTTGTATTAACCTGGATGGAGTTAAAACCCATTCTTCTTGGTAAAGTGTCACAAGTATCCAATGTACTCAATACTAATATGAAGCCAATAGATGAAATTATGCATCTGCAAAAGAAAAATTCAGTTCAATTCAAGGGAGGGGATAGGGTAGTAGGAGGGGGATTGATAAGTTCTCACCTACGGGACACAATGGAAAGGTATATGGCACACGTCCTGGGGGAAGGACATAGCTACAACAGAGAGCTTACTTAACAAAGGCAAACATTGTAACCTAGTGGTTTATAACTTCATGTTAATCTGAAATTCCAAAATACCCCAAGAAAACCTGAGAAAGGAGTGGTGGGACCCCTGGCTAATAATCAGAAGTAAAGGTGACAATTTACTTGCAATAGGCCTCCGAAGTGGGGGCAGTCTTGTGGGACTGAGCCTTGTACCTGTTGGGATCTGACACTATTTCCATGTGAATTAAATGATAGGATACCTGGTTGGTGAGAATCCCGGTGTGTGCGAAAAACTTACCAACAGCTGGTCATAGAAGTGTTTTGTGTTGAATATGAGAGTATAGAAAAAGAAGTTTGCCTTTTTTTTCCTTTTGCAGTTGCAAATTAAAAATTAAGACATTGGTTGAGTTAGACGAAGGGGAATATAGATCACTGTCAGCACCCCAGAGTCCAGTTTTGATCCCTAACCTCTATGTAAGCATTGCACCGTGGGGGCTCTGCACCTAGTGACTGTGACCTCCCTGAGTAGATAGACATGACGCATGTGGGATGAGGAAGGGAACTTGGACCCCCTCCATCTATACAAGGGGGCATGTGGGGTGGTCACTGACCTATAGGCACTCTTCAATTTATTATGCTTCACTTTACAGACAGTCCCCGATTACTAACAAGATAGGTTTCCATAGGTTTATTCTTAAGTTGAATTTGTATGTAAGTCAGAACAGGTACATTTCCCTATTACCTGTAATGACCTCCATTCGTAAGTGGGAGTTGTATGTCAGTTTGATGTTTGTAACTCAGAGACGGCCTATATTGTGCTTCTCCGGTCTTGTGTTTTTTGTGTGTGAAAGAATTGTGGCAACCCTGGGTCTCCCCTTTTCCAGTAGTACGTACTCAATTTGTGCCTCTGGGTCCCCTCTTGAGAATCTCGTAATATTTAAAACTTTTTCAATATTATTCTGGCTGTTGTGGTGATCTGTGATGAGTGATTTTTGATATTACTTTTGTATAATAATAGTTTGGCAGTGCCAAGAACAGCACCCTTATGAGACGGCGAGCTTAATTGATCAATGTGTGTGTTCTGACTGGTCCATTAACCAGTCGTTCCCCCATCTCTCTCTCTTCTCAGGTCTCTCTATTTCCTGACACACAACAAGATTGAAATTAGGTCAAATAACAAACCTGCAATGGCTTTCAAGTGAAAGAAGAGGTGTGTGTCCCTCCTTTGAGGTCGCAAGCTAGAAATGATTGAGCTTGGCACAGAAGGCATTTGTTAAAAGATGAGATAGGCTAAAAACTAGGCCTTTTTTTTTTTTTTTACCAAGTGGTGAGCCAAGTTGTTAATGCAAAGGAAAAGTTTTTGAAGGAAATTAAAAGTGCTTCTCCATAAACATGTGAATAATAAGAAAGTGAAATAGCCTTATTGCTGGTATGGAGAAAGTTCCAGTGGTCTGGAGAGAAGATCAAACCAGCCACAACATTCCCTAAGCCAAAGTCTAATCCAGAGCAGGGCCCTAACGCTTCTCAATTCTGTGAAGTCTGAGAGAGGTGAGGAGCCTTCAGAAGAAAAGCCAGGAGAGGTACGTTCTAGAACAAAAGCATAAGATGAAGTAGAAAGTGCTGATGTAGAAGCTTCAGCAAATCACTCAGAAAATCTAGCTAAGATAATGATGAAGGTGGCTACGCTCAATAACTGATTTTCAATGTAAATAGAACAGCCTAATATTGTAAAAAGATGCTGTTTAAGACTTTCATAACTAGGCAGAAGAAGTCAATGCCTGGCTTCAAAGCTTCAAAGAACAGTCTGACTCTATTGTTAGGGACTAACGCAGGTGTTGACTTTAAGCTGAAGTCAGATACTCGATTACCATTCTGAAAAGCCTAAGGCCTTTAAAAATGATGCTGAATACTCCAGAAGTGAAACAACAAAGCCTGAATGACAGCACATGTGTTTTCAGCATGGTTTACTGAATATTTTAAACCCACTGTTGAGACCTACCTCTCAAAGAAAAATTCCTTTCAAAATATTACTGCATATTGACAATGCACCTACCTATTCACCCAAGAACTCTGGTGGAGATGTAGTACAAGGAGATGAATGTTGTTTTCATGCCTGATACACAACATACATTCTGTAACCCATGGATCAAGAAGTGATTTTACTTACCAGTATTAATATTTAAGAATACACTTCATAGGGCTATAGCTGCTCTACAGATTTATATAGTTAGTTATTCAGCACTATACTTAGGATAGTTATTCCTCTGATGAATCTGGGCAAAATAAATCAAAACCCTTCTGGAAATAACTCACCATTCTAGATGCCATTAAAAACATTCATGATTCATGAGAGGAGATCAAAATAGCAACATTATCAGGAGTTTGCAAGTTTTCTCCAATCCTTATTGATGATTTTGGGGGGTCAAAACTTTAGTGGAGGAAGTAGCTGATGATGTGGTAGAAGTAGCAAGAGAACTAGCATTAGCAGTGGAGTCTGGGGACGTCATTGAATTGCTGCAACCTCACGATAAAACTTTAATGAATGAAGAGTTGCTTTTTATTAATGAGCAAAGAAAGTCGTTCCTTGAGATAGAAACAGTTGACAAAGCAGAGTCGGAGCATGAGAGGATTGACTTCAGTTTTGAAAGACGTTCTGCTGTGAGTAAAATACTATCAAACAGTATCTCATGCTATAGAGAAATCATTCATGAAAGGAAGAGTCAATAGATGCTACAAATTTCACTATTGTCTTATTTGAAGGAATGGCCACAGTCACTCCAACCTTCAGCAACCACCACTCTGATCAGTCAGTAGCACTGACCACAGAGATCTACAAGTGATTCCACAGTATTCACAGCGCCTTCACCAGGAGCAACATGGAAGCAAGGCCAGCAAAATGGTGATGAGACAACTCTTGTTTATTTATTTATTACTTATTTATAATTTTTAATTTTTTTTTTGTCTTTCTAGGCCACATAGCTCACAACAACCTCAAACACTTGAGCTCAAGCAATCCTCCTGTGTTGGCCTCCCAAGTAGATGGGACTACAGACACCCACCACCTACAGGTACACAACCAGCTAATTTTTCTATTTTTAGTAGAGACAGGGTCTGTTTCTTACTTAGGCTGGTCTTGAACTCCTGAGCTCAAGTAATCCTCCCGCCTTGGCCTCCCAGAGTGCTAAATTGCACGTATGAGCCACTGTACTTAGCCTCTGAGACAACTTTTAAAGGCTCAGGTGATCGTTAACATTTTTCAGCAGTGAAGTATTTTTAAGGTATGTACATTGTGTTTAGACATTATACTCTTGCACACTTAATAGACTACAGTACAGAATAAACATAAAATATAGGCACTGGGAAACCACACCATTTGTGAGACTTGTTTCCTTACATTTGCTTTATGGCAGCACGAAGCTTCAATATCTCCCTGGCATTCCTGTAGCATCATTCGTGGCCTTTTGGATTCATGTCTTTAAATGGCTTGCACAGTCACACAAACTATGGTTTCCTCAACTCTCTTTGTAGCAGGTGGGACTCTCTTTAACCTCCTCCACCTCATTCCATTCCTTGGCTTCAGCCTGCCTCTCAACTCACACCTTCTCATACTTGGTATCCGTTAGAAGTATCGGGCTTCATGACTCACAGTTTGGACCTACAGAGCTCTGTCATATGGGGTCTTCCAGGTCTAGGCAGAAACACAAGACATGTCTTGGAAAACTTCTGTATTCTTCAGTCAAGGAAAACCTATGCAAAGAAATATTGCTGCTTAAGATGTGAAGCATGGTCCAGCACCACAGAGGACAGAAAGATGACAGTGTTTTGTACTCTGATGGGTCCTCACCAGGGAGATGGCTATGATATAAGGTCTCTGTGGCAAATGGAACAGTAGTTTCCTAGAAGAAGGAGGGGAATTTTGGGTGTAGGGATGACAAAGGCAAGGAAAGGTGTGAGCTTATTTTTTAAAAAGTGTCTGTGAGGCTTTATAACCTTGTATCAGATTCCCTCCAAAAAAAATAGCAGGGGCGAGAGCAGCTGAATGGCAGTCGATGCATTTTACACTTCTGGATTCTTTGAAAACGGTGTAATATGTAGAAATATATCCATGGTGTAACCTTGAAGAATAGTGCAGAAAGGAGTGGAGCCTGAGACACTGGCAGCCTCAAACCTGTTGGAGCCTTACATTGCTTTCCTGGGACTGATGTGAACCAACATCACAAACAGGGAGGCTTCGAACAACAGAAATTTGTTCTCTCTTAGTCCAAAATGATTTTTGGACTTTAGGCAAAAGCCCAAAATCAGTATCATTGAGTCTAAATTGAGGCATAGGCCGGGCCCTGCACTCTCCTGAGAGTATGGGGACATCTGCTCTTTGCCTCTTCCAGCTTCCAGAGGCTGCCGGCACTCCTTGGCTTGTGGGCACACACTGTAATCTCTGCATCCTTCTCTGAGTGCCCAGTACATAGACTCTCCTTCTGATTTCCTTCTTTGAAGGAAATATATGATTTCACTAAAGGCCCACATGAACAATCCGAGAGAGTGTCCCCTTTTCAATGTCTTTAACTCAATCACACCTGCAAAGATCCTATTTTAGAAAAAGAAAAATTGCCATGTAAGGAAACATTCATAGATTCCCAGGATTAGGACATGGTTATATTTTCGGAGGAACCATTTTTCAGCCTGACACAGGGCTTGTCTTCATCCAGACTTCTTTGTAATTCTCAAAAGTACTTAATTTACTCAACAAGGTTCTGTCCCATTCAGACATCTAGATAAAGTCTAAAAGCAGTGCTGATGGCCACTAGTCTTGGCCAAGTTCACTTCTCAACTAAAAAAAAAAAAAAAAATGATTCTTCCAACTTCATTAGGACATGTTGAGGAACTGTTCAGAAGTTCTTTCTGGACAATCAGCTTCTGTGCATGAGGCATGAGAAAGCAATAAACCTTTGGGAGGGAATAACCATTTGGAAATGCCTTCAGAAATCTCAGGATGACTTAATGATGGTCTGACATTGATTTCCAACCTCCATCTTCCAATTCACACTGATGTCTTTGTTCCTTGTTTTCTTTATTTTAATGTATTCCATCTTAGACTTGGAATAAGGTATCCAAGCTGTGCATTTTGGGGTCATTACTGCATTTCTTAGTAAGTTAAAGCCCCTATCTTTTGACCTTCTGCTTTCTAATACCACCCAAGGAGCGCCATAATTGCCCGCAAATGCACAGGCTGTTGTATAGTATTGCTCAAATGAAACCCACTTCCACAGTAGGACAGGAGGAGGGGGGCAGGTCTCCCGCTATTTGCATCAGCACTTGTCCTCAGGAAATGCTGAATCTTGGCACTGAAAAAGTGTAAAAATGATCAATTTGTCTCCTACTATGGACTGCTGCACTGGCAAGCCAGCAACTCCTTACATTAATGGAGATTAGGATATAACTTTTTTAATTTGGAGCCTCATTACACAGTATAAATAAAAATAGGGCCCCAACTATATCATCTTTAATTGCCTCTAGACAGAATGCTGATTAGCTACCGAGGTCTTGGCCATGGGTTTCTGGGGAGCTAGCAGAGTTCATTCCCTGCTTTAAAAGCAAAGTCTTGAAAAGATATGTGGGTATCATTAACAGAGGGCCGGAAGCTGGGTGTCTGCAGCTCTTCCAGCTGATACCGCAACAGAATAAAGCATGCAAACAAATACGTGACGGTACCGTCAAAGTGAGAAGTTCACAGTTACAAAGTCAGAGGGAAGAGGGACGTTTACCCATTTAAATGGCAGGAGCCATCCTCTACTTCCCTTTAGTCTCCTTGTTACCAAGAGTTTGAAAATAGCCACAGTTTTCACTCCCAGCCTGGCAGAAACCCAGAGAGTGATGCTGATACTCAAAGCTGTGATTGCTGAATCTTTCACTGTCCCTGGGTACAACTGATTAAAGCAACTGATCAATACCAAACTTTGAGAAAAACTAGTGTGGGTATGTTACAGACGACATCCCATGAATAAATAACACCGATAATGGCATTTGTCTTACTATCAAGCTCATTTATAATTTAGCCAGAATAATACCCATTAAAAGAACACCTAGGATGGACGCTGCCAAAATAAAGAGTTAATTGGTTTCTATCTTCTGGGAAGTCACTCAAATTAGACAGGGAGGAAAAAGTGCCTACCTACTGTAATAATAAGTGCACACTAGCTCTTAAACCATACCTTTATCTGCGGTGAGACTTTCCTCTGACAGCAAATCAAAAGTATCTTTGGGATCTAACACCATAACTCAATAGACGCTTTTAGAGAGGTCTTTTTCTTTTCCATACAGGGATCAAAATCTGCATCATAGAAAAATATAATTCATTCCTTTAAATAAATCAATTAACTGAGCACTAAGTATAAAGAATATAAATACATTCCTCCTGGGATTAACATGTTTTTGCAATATAAATGGAGTGTCCCATTCATAAGGCCTTTCTTGTCATTCTGCTAGAACAGGCTTCAGTTATAATAAAGAGATAATGGTGTCTCATCTCCATGTCTCCAAGACTTTGGGGTGTTCAAATGAGAAGAGAAATCAAAACCTTCTCTAGGGTGAGAAGACAAAGCAAGCAAATAGAAACGATGGGAGGAAAGCCCACACTGTCTCCTGGAGAAGGTATTTCTGCTTCATAGCTAATGAAATTGGCACGAGGAAATTAAAGACATTTATGCAAAGTTTACATTGTCATCCTGGTCAGCAAGTTTACAATGAGATGATTTAGTGGTTTCTAAGTTCTGAAGGGATAATGCTAGCCACAGACCATGCAATTGGAAGAAGCTTATTACAGGATAGGAAAAAAAAAAGATGACATCCGTGTCACAGTATTGACTGGCACCAGCTTTTGTCTCTCTAGTTGATCTGTTATTGGATTTCTTTGAGCACTTTAGAGTCACATGGATAAGTTTGGAGTGTACAAAAATCATTGTTGAACATTATCATCTGCAAAGGCTTATTTTGGGGGAAATAACATCTTTCAAATTATGTCCATGCTTATAGTCAGTCTGTAATTGCCATATAAAATAAACTTGACTATGTTCCTAATGTCCTCTAGAGATGCTGTAAGTACCGTTTGCTAGTATTTATAGTCTACAATCAAACAGGAGTCAAGGCCATAAATCATTACCCTGAATATAATATTTTTGTTTCATGAAAATCTGAGCTTTCAACCCCAAAGCAACAAATCAGTCCACTCCTTATTGAACCTGTCACAGCCCCATCCTTGAGTACGACCACATTTATTGCCACTGTCAGCTGCCTCGTGTGAAAGAACAGGAAAGGGGGCAGGAGAATATAAATATAAATGGAAAAGCAGGGCTTTGGGGAGATGGCCTGGCTGAGGGAAGAGGTAACATGACATGGGGACTTTCACCCCAGGGTCACAGAGTTGATGGCCCGTAGACCGATGTGGTGATCAAGTTTCCACATCACCAAGAATGTGGCTGTTAATTGTCACCATAGCTGAGAGACTCAGCACAAGGGCAGAGTGCTCAGAGGACTTGGAGGCTGAACTTTTAGCCTTTCAACTGACCCCTAAAGACACTCTGGGCTTCTCTGAGGGACAAGCTTGTTTCTCAAGGAATTGCATTATAATATCTTCCCAGGGAAAGCTGGAGATGTCAGAGATAGCGGAGGTTTAGCTTGCTTGTAGAGGAAGGATTTCACCCCTAGGGCTTTTTCTTTGACAGATTGGATGAAACCCTAAAAATGCTTCCTCTAAAATAAGAAACTGCTGCTTTCACTCATGTAGAGAAAACATCATCAGAAGTCAATCTTCCAGGGACTGCCACCAAAAAGGAAGCCAGATTTCCAAAGGCGAGAGCCAAGACTGTAACTGAGACAACAAGCTGGAAGGTGGTAAACAATATGTATGAAGACCCACTGCCAGAGACTCAGAGGAAGAAAGCTTGGGAAGAGTGTAGAGCTTTGCCTTGAAGTCTCAATAAACCTACCATCTTTTTGTCAACGTCATCTTCATACTTAGAATGCTCATGAGATCACAAAAAAGACCAAGGCATCTGCTGATACTTCAGATGTAGTTGAGCTGGAATATCTTTAATTTTCATCTTCCTCATTCCAAAAACCAACTTTAATATGGCATATTATGAGGTTGATTACCACATCAGTAGACATTAAGCACCAACATAGATAATACTGAAATGCAGGAGAGAGAGGTGATGTGTCATTAAAAACTTGCATGCAGAGAGAACCTTTCAGCATCCTTTATCCTCCTCTCTTTCTGTCCTCCTTTGTTCAAATCTAAATAGTCCTCAGTATAACATGGCTAAGGAATTGATTTCCTTTTATTCTGTTTCAAGTTGTTTTGATAATATTGCTTTAAAAGTCCCCAGTGAGCCAGAAAACAGTCCTCACCAAAAACCTGAACTGAGTAGTTTTACTTTACAAAATACCATTTGTACTTTATTTTTGCTTCAATGTGGTTCCAATCATTACACTTACAGCACTCTGCCCAAGGCCGAGCTAGCCTTAGCTACATAAAAACTTCAAACCCCATTTATGTACTTATAAAACAAAAAGCCAACATCTTATTCATTCAGATCTTCCAGGGAGCACGGTGCTGTTTCCTTCTGAAAATGAGTAGGGACAGAGCATGGGCATTTAATGAAAACTGGATCAGAGAAGGGAAAGCCAGATTGCTACAGGGTTTGTGTGAAGTCGGAGCAAGGCATTTGTCTTGTTCATGCCTCAGCTTCTCCATTCAAAATCGAGGACCAACTATTTTATGGGGATATTTTAGGGATTAGAGGGTAGGTATTGTATATATAGGGTACGCCACAAGCATAAGCTGATCCCATCTCTTTTTAATTCAACTTCAGATAGGCCCTTACTATCTGAAGTCTTTTTTAAAAAAAAACATATTTCTTTTCTTTTTTCTTTTTTTCGTTTTTTGCAGTTTTTGTTTTTTTTTGGCCGGGGCTGGGTTTGAACCCACCACCTCCAGTATATGGGACAGGTGCGCTACTCCTCTGAGCCACAGGTACCGACCCTTTTTTTTTTTTTTTTAGAATCAAAATCTTTTATTTCCAAATTTTATTTTATTTTCTGAACACCTTTTTGTTTTGTTTTGCAATATCCCTAGATTTAAAAAAAAACCACCACTATCCTAGACTTCCTGGTTTCTCTTATCCCTGTACATGGCCCCTTTCTTTCCCAGACCCAGCTCCCCATTCTGGACTCCATGGTGATACACTGCCAGGAAGTACAGTATGTCCCCGTAGATCTGGGCCACAGAGACCACAAGCTGTAGGACAAAGCAGAAGGGTTGCTAATGGAGAAAGACGATCACCGCCCACAGGCTGAGTGGTCCCCACAGTAAAACTGTGATGGTTTCCATGCATACCATGAAGTTGTCACCCAGGATGTATTGGCAATCTCCCTTGGAATATTCTTTCCAGAGTTGGGATAAGAAGGTTTGGTCTCCAAGAAGGTCCTCATGGTAGAGAATGAACCAGCCCTCAAAAATCAGGTGAATAAATCCACACACTCCAAACCAGCACGAGGACAGTCGCCACCAAGTCCCCAGTGAGACAAATGCAGTGCGACTGGACAAATGCCATGCGATCATGACTAAGACCCCACAGACAGAGAAAAGGCCAGCCAGGAGTTGCCAGGTGGAGTATTCATTAGATACAAAGTTATCCAGCCTCAAGTTCTGAGGCCAGTATGGGTGCAAGGGGCGAGCACTGGTGATCATGTCTTCTCGAGCGATTGTTGGCTGCCTACAGCATGATTGCAGCTCCATTTTGCTTGGAGCTTAACCAAAATGAATTGTGTAGACTTTGGGCCTGATTCAGAAATAATGATGAAGATGATTCAATGACTTATGAATGAATCCATGAGAAAAGCCTAAAGATGGCTTGGCAGCCATCGCTCAGTTAGGGTGCTGGCCGCGTACACTGGGGCTGGTGGTTTGAACCTGGCCCAGGCCTGCTAAACAACAATGACAACTACAACAAAAAAAATAGCTGGGTGTTGTGGCAGGCGCCTGTTGTCCCAGCTACTTGGGAGGCTGATGCCCAAGAGTCTGAGGTTGCTGTGAGCTGTGACACTATGGCACTCTACCAAGGGCAACACAGTGAGACACTGTCTCTAAATAAATAAATAAATAAAGCCTAAGGGAACTGGGAGTATTTGGGTAACAGAAAGGTAATTGTGAAGGCTAAGGCAAGCCCTAGTAGGAAGCTGTATTTACCCACAATACACTGTCACATATAGAAATCCAGAATGCATTAATTACTCATCTGAGAAGTTGGCTTCAGAAACTGTCAGATAATGTCCATTACCCCCAGGCCACAGTAAGATATGGGTCTATGGCCTGTTAGAAACCAGGCTGCAGAGCAGGGGAGTGAAGGAAGCTTCATCTGTGTTTACAGCCGTGCCCCATCACTCGCATCACCACCTGAGCTCCACCTCCTATCACAGCAGCAGCCGCATGACATTCTCATAGCAGCTCAAGCTGTACTGTACACGGTGCATGCGGGGGGTTAGGTTGTGTGCGCCTTATGAGAATCTAATGCCTGATGATCTCAGGTGGAGATATAAGGTCCTTGAATTGTCTCAAAAGCAGCCCCTGCCTTGCTCCCACCTGGTCCATAGAAAAATTGTCTTCCATGAAGCCAGTTCCTGGTGCAAAAATGGTTGGGGACCCATGCATTACCTGCTGGCAGCTGAACAAACAGAGATTTGAGAGATTTAAGTAACTTTTCTACGTTCACACAGCTGGTTAAAAGGCGATGCTAAGATATGGGAGCAAACTCTGCTTGACTCTCAAAGCTATGCTCCCGGGATGAGGATTCACTGAAGTAAAATATTATGTAGTATAAAGCACTTGCTATGACATCTGGCACACAGTTTGATGCTCAATAAGAGAATGACTATGATTATGTTTTAGAGGACTACAGTGTATTAACCCCTTAGTTTCAGGTATTATTTTTGCTAGGTGTCTGTCCACTTGGCCATCCTTTTGAGCTTAAGAAAACTGGTAGTTACAAAAGCAAACAAATTAGAAACAGAAACAGAATGACCAAAGATAGAACACTGGGCAGACAGCCCGCCTGACTTTTCAGCTAAGTGGTTGCTGTTATTGTTCTATTCCCCTGTTCCTTTTACGTTTGACCCTGAGCAACGTGTGTTTGTACAGGGCAAGCACATTTACACAGGAGTTTTCTTCTGCTTCTGCCACCCCCGAGAAAGCAAAGACCTCTTCCTCCTCCTCAGCCTGCTCAAAGAGAAGGCTATGGGGGTGATAACTTTTATGATGAATGATCCACTTTCATTTAATGAATAGTAAATATATTTTCTCTTCCTTATGATTTTCCTAGTAACATTTTCCTTTCTATAGCTTACTTTATTGTAAGAATACAGTATAGAGTACAACTACCTGAGCTCCACCTAAAATAAAATATGGGTGAACTGTTTATCCATAAGGCTTCCGGGCCACAGTACACTATTAGTAATTAAATTCTGAGGGAGTCAGAAGTTATATGGAAAGTTTTCCCCAAGCAGGGAGTTGGTGCCCCAACCCCTGTGTGTTTCAAAGGTTCAATTACATTTCTTTCAGTTATTGTGCTAAATACAAAAAGTTGGGTTGTTTTTTTTTTTTAGTACTTTAGCAACTTACCATGAATATTGTCATATAACACGCATAAGGCAATTTATACTTTTTATTTATATAAGTAATATTTTTAAAATACTTTTTTGTGAGTATATATGTTTTATATTTCTTGGAATATTCCTCAGGAAACATGTAGTGCACCGTAATTACAAATTGCAAAAGCAGATAAACAAAACCCCTATGAGAGCACCAGGCAAGATCTTCAAAGTGCCAAGGGCCCTGTTCCTTCTCTCTCTTTGGTCATTACAGGTGCGTTTTGAGCGCTGAAGATTTTTCTTGAGTCAGCAGATACGAAACATCAGATGTTAAGAGTAATCGTTCTCAGCCTTAACTCTGTTTAGGAAGTGAAGACAGTTTCTTAGTTAACCAAGATGCAGATGAGCCTTCCAGATTCACAACGCAATACCCAGTAAGCCTGAGAGCCAGCGAGAAGATGCTGAAAGATCATGAGACAGTCTGTTATCCCGAGACTGCCAGCAACAGGGAAGTGGAGCCAAAGAAGTCTAAAGGAGCTTGTCGGTGGAAGGTTGAATGTGTTCCCCTGAAATTTCACACCTCTACAGTTCCATTTTAAGTCCACTTCAGGAGAACTCATCCTTTTGAGGACCGGCAATCTCCAAACAATGCCAGCAATAAATGTGGAGAATTGCGGATGCTCCAAAGTTCTCCTTTTCACCTGATGACTGTCCCAGAGCTAGCTACCTCTGTATGAATGCGGTGGCTAAGTAAGTCTTCAAGGTGACAATGCAACGGGTCAACATGTTCAATCAATGCGCTCAGTCGCTGGTTGGTTTTTCCTGCAAATTAAGTCAAACTGTTGAAACACGTCGATGGTTTCTTTGGAAGCTCTGAGTCTTAATAGCCCAATGTCAAGGCTGGGTGCCAATTTTAGCTTGCTTCTAAGTGAAGGTTGGTGCTCTGAACATTAAGTGGTAATAAGTTTTGAGGTTGCGATAATTATGATTTTCACAGCTTAAAAGTTACAGGAGTATCATTTTATCTCCTAAATAGTGTTGTTTTATTCCGCACATCTACATTTACCAGTGCAAATACAGAGAGCTTTGACGGTACCTGTTATCTCTTGGGACACCCGTGGAAAATGAGGTGCCGAGTCTCGTAAGACATTCTTGGCAAAGGCAGTATGTAAACCAAAAAGAAAAAAAAAATCCATATGGTGCACAACATCTCTCAGATGAAAAATAAGGCTTCTCAAGGAAGGAGCCTTTGGGGGATTCTGAAGTCAAATTGCAAGGAACAAATGTGCTATTTTAATTTTGGCCTTAAAACTTCCTCTCCTGGAATGGTCTCAACATCACAATCTTTGCTCAACAGCACACTCTTAAGCTTCAAACTCCTGTTGTTTTCTGGTTCGCTTTTCTTCTTGCTTTCTACATGAGATCTGTGACCCCTCTCACACCAACCTCAGGAAGGTCAAGGAGATTCTATAACTTCATTCCCCAACAGGCCACGAGCAGACAGGACTCTCCATGAGAAAAGACTCCTTCCTCCTCCTCCTCCTTTTTAAACTTCAAAGGTGTTTCCCTGGGCTTCCCACTGCTCAGATATATTTCTCATACTCCTACCTTCCTTTCTGTCACTGAGAAAACTGCTTCCCCCCAGGGGGTCCCCTATCCAGCCTTTTAGAATGGACTTCTGTGGTCTTCTTACACCCTGGGAATGCCTGGCTCCTTGCTAATGCCTGGAGTGGCCAAGGCCTTGCCGGGAGTATCTTGAAAGTCTACATCCAGCTAAGACAATTTGTCACTCTTCATTATCACAAGCTGTGTGGCAGCTCCGCTGGAGTTAAGGGTCACGATGGCTTCCAATGAAAACTCCCTATTGAAGACGGATTTATGTTTAGTCCATTTCAAAACACATTGGGCTGCAACTTATCATTTACGTTGTCAGACTAAAAGCACTTTCCTTTTTTAGTAGTGCTAAGGGTTTAAAAGCCATTAATTCATTTTGTTTAAGATGTTAAAGACATAAGCAAATGAGTGGAGAGTTTTGGCTGTTTTCTTTTTTTTTTTTTTTAAAGGAGTGGGGAAAAAAATGCACCTTAGTCCAGAAGGGTTCTTCATTGAAATACTTATAATCTGAGTCAAATTTTCAGAGGGTTTGTATGTATGGGGGGGATTTTTGCCTTCAGTACACTTACCGTGGGAATGTTAAAAGAGAAACACTTTTTAGATGAGCCTCCCAGGCATGTGCTGGGAATTTTGAACACAGCCCAAGTCTTTCAGGGGTGAGTTCCTTTCCTAAAAGAAAAACATGGCTTTCTGTTTTTAAGGGTAAGAAATATGTATTTTTAATCATCTCAGACATGAAATCAAATTCGTGCAGAGACATTTTGATGATGTCAGCACAAGTAAATCAATTACTTTCAGGGAGAGAATGTCTATTACATACCTATGGTTTCAAAATAAAGGGAAGGCAAGAAGCAGAAAGGGGCAAAAATGTTTTAGGGGAGTGTCCTGGCCAGTGAGGATTCAGGTCTGGGGGTCATCTTAGTTTATAATAAACAAAAGCTGAAAGGGGAAAAGAGATGTGAGCAGCACAGGGCTGAAGTCTCTTGCCAAGAAAGACCCACGTGTTTCAAAAGCAATGCATCGCAGCTCGCTTATCTTTGGTAAGATCCATCTTTTGACTGTCTTCTAATTATACTGTATTGTTGGGGGGTTTTTGGTTTATTTTATTTTTTAGAGGGAGTCCCAACTAAAGTCTTATTTAGTGAATTAAGAACCTTTGGCTCAGGGTGTATAGCACAGTGGTTACAGTGCCAGCGGGTTCAAACCCGGCCCAGGCCTGCTACAAACAATGACAACTGCAACAAAAAGTAGCCAGGCCTTGTGGCAGGCATCTGTAGTCCCAGCTACTTGGGAGGCTCAGGAAGAGAATAACTTAAGCCTAAGAGTTTGAGGTTGCTGTGAGCTATGACGCCATGGCACTTTACCCAAGGTGACAGATTGAGACTCTTTCTCAACCAATGAAAAGAAAGAGAGAGAGAGAGAGAGAGAGAGACTCTGTCTCAAAAATAATAATAAGTAAAATAAATAGAATAAAATAAAATGAAATACAAATTAAGAAAATTTTTTACTATTTCTTATCTCATTTAGGTTGCTTTAAGTTTATTCTTCTTTACCAATCCATTCTTGCTCCTTTACAAGACTCATAACTTGGAGGGAATCAGTTATATTCACTTTATTCCATCTGTTTACCTGTATCCATCAGCCCAGAGTCCCAGCATTCACTGTGCTCACTGCACAACCTTGAGATGGAAGCAGGAGGATGTGGCGGACACAGTCATTAAGATCATGACCCAGCAGCCATGGGGATCCCAAATAGGCCGGAAGAGCCCCCAAGCCCAAAATATAGCTGTCAGGGGTGGAGAGGCTCTGCCTGCTCTGTTATCCCAGCTCAGAGGTCTTGATATCTGCTGGGCAGATTCTGGTATAATAAGAAACTCCAGTTTTTACTGTCTAACCACCTTGGTATCAGAGTGACTGTAAAAATGATCTCCTATCTGGGCACAATGGCTCACACCTGTAATCCCAGCACTCTGGGAAGCCAAGGCAGGAGAATCGTTTGCATTCAGGAGTTCGAGACCAGCCTGAGCAAGAGCAAGACTCCCTCTCTACTTCGAAATAGAAATATTAGCCAGCGCATGGTGGTATGCACCTGCTACTCACAGGCTGAGGCAGGAGGATGGCTTGAGCCCAGGAGTTTGAGGTTGCTGTGAGCTATGAAAATGCCACTGCACTCTAGCCTGAGTGGCAGAGGGAGACCCTATCTCAAAAAGAAAAAAAAAATTTCCTTTGTGCTGGGAAAACTGGGAGATCTTCTCAAAGCCTCAGAGAAACGACCCTTAATGTCATCATAGCATTGAGAAGTTTCCTTTTAAAATCTTGGATTTAATCCTGGCAATACCACTGAGTTTTACAGCAGCCACTCAAGAATAAGCACATGTAATAACAATAAAGTGATAATAATAGCTAATATTTATTGAACATGGATTTAGCATGTATGCAATGCCGAGAATGCTAGCCACTTGACCGAGCTAATCTCGCTTAATCCTCACAGCAGGGATTATTTTATGATTATTTTTAAAATGAAGCAGCTCAAGTTTTGAGAGGTTGAGAGAGGTTGACTAATTTGCACGCCCACATCAGAGCCTCATTTCTACGTCTGTGTACTTAATCCCTCTATCCTGAGTGTAGCCGATAGAGTGCCTGATTACCCCAAATATATCCAGCAGATCACACTTCACATACCCCCGCTGCAACCTCTGGGCAGACTTCCCTGTCCCAAGGATTATGGTCTACTCCGATTCAAATGAAAATGATTTATTTTCAATTTTTACAGTAAAAGAAAACATTGTATATGGGTAACTGGCTTGCAGGTTTTCAAGGTAGAATGTCTATTCAGAAATGAGAAAAATCCAGTGAATGTGGCACTTGGATCATTTTGTGTCACACTAAACCAAATACAGTAGAACCTCTTGTAAGTCGTCAATATACAAAGGTGGTCAACGTAAGGAACGAGGCCTACAGTCGTGACACGCACAGGTGGTATATGTCTAGTCTGTGAAAGTTAGGTCAATTGATGGAGGTGGTCCGTGTAGGGAGGTAGTCACTTCACAGCCAGAGAATTATTGCCAGGGCTCCGTGTACGCCAAGGGTAACTACCAAGAAATCAGGTAACTTGGTTATTGAAAGCCTGTCTCTGAGATGGGGGGATGGATCTAGTTTCTTTCTGTAGAATTCTACTCAGCCTTTCCATCTTCTATGCCAAGTGTGCAAATATTAACAAGCAACGGCTGTTAGTAAATATTAAATCAAAGTAGGTTTGAATGCACGCTGATGGGTCATACGATACCATGTGGGCTTCCACCTGTGCCCCACTTGCGACTGCAGAGCCCCAGAGGAGACACGAGAGACCTCAGTCAAGAATGATGCCTGTTTGTTCATTCCTATGCTCAAGTCATTTTTATTCTCCTTTACATGTAAGGCACTGATTTAGCCGAATCACTGAAACGAATCCCAGGCGCCACCTAAAGTCAGGGGCGAAAGAACGAACTTCATCTGAGAACAGGTTTTTGGGATTTGTCCCTAAATAAGCATCACGGAATCTGGAGAACTGCCTGATTCATTGGCTATGAGAGGCTCACGCTTTGTCCAAGGAGTCCTTGTGTCTCCTCCGGGCAGAGGAAATGAATCAGACTATCACAGGTGCCAGAATGGGGTGTGTTGGCCAAGTTATCCAGTAAAATACGAGGGCCCAGGAGAGCGATTGTGTTCCTGCTTTATCGGCATCAATATTGCTCACCAGTCCACGCTTTCTCACCCATCCCATGGAGAAATTGCAGGATTAGTACTGTAGCAGGAACTCCTAGCTACCAAGACTCTGGTCTGCCCTCATCCCTCCCTCCATCCTGGCTGTGGGAGCCAGGAAAGCCAGGCTTTTTTGGGTAAAAAAACAGGCTCAGAGGATTAGCAATAGGCTTTTCTGGGGGATGCAAGCTTGGTATATGTTAGCATCAGCCTATGATTCAGACCTGCCTGTGACTGTCACCTGGTAGAGTTCTTCAGGAGGGACACAGGTGTTCTGCCAACTGCGGTGTGGATTTTGATGTCTTCAAGCAGTTCATGAAAACCAGTAGGGCCTCCCACGCAAGATACTAAAAGACGATTCCCATCTGTGGCCCGTGTTTCTATCACACACACACAAAAATGTGTCGACTGATGGGGTGTGACCTCTGAAGGCCAGAGTCTTCATCCAAATGGGAGGAGCGCCCCATTGTCCAGAGAGATGCTTTAGCTAAGCATCTCTGATGCAGAAATCAGTCTGGAAGCTTTGCAGAATTTTGTGGGAAGAGCTGTTAGAAATAGTTTTAAATCATACCTTATTTTAATCAGGCTAAAATTACCCCAATACACAATCTTTTGATATTCTGCTACGGGTCTCTGTCTCCCTATCACCACAAATACATCAACGCTAAGGAAGAATTAATATCCCTCTAAATATCTGGCCTCTTACATAGATATCATGGCTTGGATTTGGGTTGGTTCCAGCTTTGGAGAAAGATCCAGATTAATGGTTTAGTTACTTTGATCCAAACCAGATTTCTCTAGTTGGGATTTGATTTTTCTAAGATTTTTTATTTTACCAGGGAGAACCCAGAAATGTTTCTTTTATTTCTTTATGTATTTTATTCTGAGTTAGAGGAACACAGTTCAGGAGATTACATAGCAATAAAAGAACAATGAAATAAAGACTGTGTTGACCACTGTATATTGACTACTGTTTAGGTTTCTAAAAGGTGGAATCCCTTTTCGCATCCACTTTGGCATCCAAGGAAATCTTTACATAACTAAAGTAGCCGAGGCACTAATGAAGGCCAACTTCCATTTTAAAACCGTGAGTAGTCATCCCTGGAGTTTTGTTTTGTTTTTTAAATAGAGTAGTTACAGGGCACTCAGCTCAGGAGTTACTGACCTATTTAAATAAATACATTCTGCTATAATCATTCCGGTGGGAGGTGGTGATAAGAGGCTTAGGAGTTAGAGCTGAGTTCAAATCCCAGATATTCTCCTTAACCAGCCTCGGCCCTCAAGGACCTCGGCCCTTTCATTAGCACTGGTTTCCTGGTGTGCAAAAATGGCAATGGAATAATCCTTACCTTGCAAGGGTGCTGTGGTAATACGTGTGCAAAGATCTTAGAGCAGTGTTGGGAACATCAAGTGCACAGATTTCTGGATGAATAAACAAACAGAAAGCTCAAAAGCCTTGTCTACTCTTAAACCCCATCCTCGCCTGCTTCTTGCTCAAGCCTTCAATGGGGCACGCCCCTTTCCACACAGTTTCCGGCCCACTTTGCACAGCCTCATCTCAGCTGCCCTCATAGTTTGTAGACTTGGAGGACAGAGACGTGGTCTTTCTTGCTCATTGCTATATTCCAGTGTCTAGAACAGTATTAATAATACCAATAATAACTAAGATGACAAATAACAATGAATCATTCATGTGTTACTAGTAAGTTCTCACTAAATACTTGGATTGGGGAGGTAGTATCTTGGGAAGTTTTTTAGTTTGTTTGTTTTGAGACAAAGTCTCACTCTCTTGCCCGGGGTAGATGCCATAGCATCATAGCTCACAGCAACCTCAAACTCCTCAGTTCAAACAATGCTCTTGCCTCAGCCTCCTGAGTAGCTGGGACTCCATGTGCCTGCTACAATAGCTGACTTCGTTTTTCTATTTTTAGTAGAGAAGGGGGTCTCACTCTTGCTCAGGCTGGTCTTGAACTCGTGAGCTCTGGCAATCTACCGACCTTGGCCTCCCAGAGGGCTAGGGTTACAGGTGTGAGCCACCATGCCCGGCCTAATACTTGCTGAATGAATGAATGAAAGGACCTTCATACATGCTATTTTCTCTGCTCTTTGCTGGAAATTGCCTACTCACCTGTTTGCCTAAAGAATTTGTCCTCATTCTTGAAAGGCCAGTTTATGAAATGATTGTGAAGCTGCTCTCATCTCTCCCCCTGGCAGACGTGGCCCCTCTCTCCTCTGTGCCATTCCTCTGCTTCTCCAAGTCTCCATAACAGCACCCAGCAGCCCACAGTGCAGTGACGTCTTTCTACCAAATTGGCGCTAATAAGCCTCTTGTCCTGTGGAGGTGGAAACTGAAAACTGCCAAAATTTGGAGACTTGCTCAACCTTGCAAAACTAAAACGGAAACCTGAACTCAGCCTAGAGCTTTTTCTATTTTAGCATACACTTCCTGGAGTGCAATGATGTAAAAGGACCTTCTCTGTCTAAAGCAGTGGTTCTCAACCTTCCTAATGTCATGACCCTTGAATACAGCTCCTCATGTTGTGATGATCCCCAACCAGAAAATGATTTTCGTTGCTATTCCACAGCTGTAATTTTGCTATTGTTATGAATCGTCATGTAAATATCTGATATACAGGATGTATTTTCGTTATTACAAAGGGGTCGCGACCCACAGGTTGAGAACTGCTGGAAACCTACCTGGATCTTTGGTTTCTCCCCAGATGTTCTCAATGGAGAGATAGCAGCCACCAGGATTTTCTTCCCTGAACTTCTTCAGTATCCATTAAATACGGGCTTCTTGGTACACCGTAAACACCCATAAGTGTTTGAATAGGTATAGACGTGTGCTATCGTCTGTGTTAACTTTTCTCTGCTTTCTAATTGCTTAAATTGTAATTCTTTTCTCCATTACCACTGCTTCTTGGTTTTGAGTTCCATCTTACCCTTCTTCTTCTTTTAGACAGGAGGGGTATGGTGGTATTGGTCATTGCCAGGGAAATCTCTACAGAGGGAGGAGCCATTTCTTCAGATAAAGATATTGGGAATAATCTGTTCGGCGTAGCTCAGAAGGAGCTGAGTGAATCCAACAGCAGAACCTAATGTGTTAATACGGATGATATGCCTTAAGATTAGATATGTCTTATATCCAAAGCTTCCAGATGGCCTTAAAGATCTCTGAAAGTTGGAAGCCTTGCAGTAGTCTATTCTGGGAACTCAAAAAAATGAACAAATAACAGGGAGGAGGTCTATATTAGGTAATGGAAATAATGAAAAATACATTTATTCCGCAGAGCCATTTTGGCATCCTGTTATACCCTCATCCTCATCACCAGCCCTTATTTTCAGGTTCTGGGCTGGATATACCATTAGAAAGATACTTCTGCCAGCAGAAACCAGGTAAAGGGCTTTTTGGGAGAGGCAGAGTTGCAAGTGAAAGAGCTTAAGAAATTTCACCTTAAATTATGACTCTTGTTATAAAGAATATTTTGAATTAAAGGCCATTTGAGATTTTTTTAAAAAATCATTGAAAGGGGCTTCCCTTCTATCAGCATAAACCCTATCAGACTGACCTGTTGACCTAACGCAGAATTGACTTCCCTTTCTCCCTGTTATCCCAATTTATTGCACCATACAAATAGACCTGGACCGAATCATTTAATTTATAAGTCAATCTCTTCCCCCCACATCCAATCATCCTCCCAAGCAACTCCTTATCACCCCTAAACAGAATTACCTATACTTCTCATTTCCTCCACACCCATCTACAAAGCACGTATACAAATATCTGAACTTCACTGGGATATTGGGTAACCACTCTCTGAATTCTCCCCATGTGCACGGTAAATAAAGTTTCCTCTTATTCATCTGCCTTAATTGTGACTTGACCTTTCAGCAAACTTTTAGGGGAAATAGGCCAGTATCCCCTCACCCGTACACACGCTTTGCCCCACATGCTTCATGAGTGAAGTTCATGGGAACGTTGCCCAACAGTGCTTGGGCCCTCTGTTCTTCTTTTGACCTCAGGCCCTGGTGGTGTTGGGATTCTGAGTTCTTTCCTGGTTGCTGAAGCTCTGACTTACTCACCCTGATACTCCAGAGTTCTGCCCCTGACTCTTCCTTTTAAGATTCAGCCTCCTAAAAGCCCCACGTCTGCAGGTTTCAGGTCCTGACTTCCTGCCCGGTCCACGAGGTACACCATTATCCCAGCTCCCACGTGTAGCAACAACAAGAAAAAGGGAACTACATCCAACCGTCTGGGAGTAGGCAAGAGAGTTCAGAAGTCAGACACTTCACTGGGAAAGAAGAAACGGGCGCTTTCCTTTTGAAAGCGAGGAAACTGCCTTTTGTATGATTTTTGAATATTTTGTTCTTTCTCTAGGATGATCGCCTTTGGATTGTTCTCCGCTGAGACTCCGGAGCTGTTTTCTTTAACTTACTCTCTAAGTCAGCCAGACTCTGAGGAAATAAGGATCCTAAAACAAGGTGTATTGTTTCTAGAAAATCTGTCAATCCATCGCCCAGAACTGCCACCAACTTTGGAGAATTCTCGAGGCCTTAGTAGGGTTATTGTATACCTAGAGTAAGAATTCTAAGGAGATTAATAAGAATGAATAAGGATTGATTAATGAAGTCTTCAAGCGTAGTTAAGACTATTTAAACCAGAGAATGAGAGATCACCCACAGATAGAGGATTATTTCCTAGGAAGGTGGGAGGGCTTCTCACGTATGGTGTAATGTGCTCCTGGAAATTGCATCATTCCAGGCAGAAAAACCCCAGAGGAGACGAAGCCTGCTCATGTACAGCATCAGGCTGAACTGTGAAAATGCCTAACATCAGTGGTAAAGCATCATGAAGAAGCAGATAAATGCAACAAGAAACAAACTACAGATATTCTGCAGGCTGGATCGAATGAGCCTGGAGAGCAACTTTGAAGTGGTAATAAACTAAGCAAATAAGGTTTCTGAGGTGATGCTGAGTTATGGCATCTATTTCTTTTCTTTCGATAAGTACTGATTGCATTAAATACGTGATTGTAATTCAGTCACAACTTTGGTACACTCTCTGGGGCCCACCTGGTCTTAGACAAAATGTCTACTTTCAAAAAAAATGCTTTGATATTGGCTGTTTCCTGGATGGAGACACACGCCCATCGCAGTCTTACAAATAAATATACAAAAAGAAACTGGTCCTTCGAAGAGGAGAAATTGCTTAGAATAAGGCGGTTCGGCTCTGCTTTGGCCTTAATTCTTACACTAGGACTCTGATGAGTCATTTCTAAAGGGTTGGGCTGCTCTGTGTATTCCACTCCCATTCGCCAGATCACAGTATAAAATTGCACGTTGTAGGTGCAGAGCTAGACTGTTCTATGATCACATGCCTAGATTT
The DNA here is from genome assembly GCA_963573935.1 of Arctocebus calabarensis. NCBI lineage: Eukaryota > Metazoa > Chordata > Mammalia > Primates > Lorisidae > Arctocebus > Arctocebus calabarensis. The sequence goes on along the minus strand of CAUYON010062725.1, from coordinate 28,843 downwards.
GCCAAGTGTCCAGGGTACAGTTACCGCCCATCCCAGAGTCTTTTCCAGGAGACTACTTTTGGGAACAGCACCTTGCAAATCCCTTTTTTTTTTTTTTTCTGACCTTTTTGACTAAGACACCAGCAATTCTGCCCCGGAGCTGATACAGCGTTCTTTGGAAAGAGGTCCCTGTCAACTATCCTGACAGCTTGTGGACTAGTCACATGCTCTTTCTTTAATGAATATATATGGTCCGCTGTTTTCCTCCAGGCTGTGTCTTTTCCTGGGAGTCTGAGCAGCACAGCTGCCCTGACGTTAGCCAAAAGATGTTCCTGCCTCTCCCGCTCCTTCCTGCCACGTCTGCTTGAGTCTAACACAGAGCAGGGAGGCTGGAAAGGAAGTTGTTCTGCTGTGAGAGATCACTCCCACCCCCCTCCAAATTCTCCAACCACCCGCCTTCAATAAACAAATCTAGAGAACCATTTTCAGATCTAGGGTCTTGGGCTTGCATGCAGCAGCAGCTAATTCTTACTCAAATCAAACAATGAGAATGAGTCTGTTAGCCCGCTTTGTTAGGAGTCAAATTGCTCAGGCATGGCATTTAGTTGGGGTCCAAAATGAGCTGTCTCAAATGGAGTGGCTCACTTTAGCCTGGTAAACAATGACCACCTGCTATTCTCCCGAATGCATCCAGAGGCTAAGAAGCACTTTATTATTTTAACTAGCATGCAGCCTCTGAGGCTTTCCTCCTAGACATCAATCACCAAATTTACAGCTTGTAAGGCTATCTAGAAGGATCTAAGGATGCAATGTCTTTAAGAGTTCCCTCCACAAAATATGAAGTCAAATTGAACTTTCATCTTTGGAGCCAAGGAAATACGTTCTTTCCCCTGGGGAGTGAAAAAATGTGAGCAAATTGTAAGTGACTTTTAAAGTATACAATAAGACTGCCAGCCCTATTCATGGGGAAAAAATAATTGGCACTTTATGTCAGTATTTTCCATGAATTATTTGAAAAACAGATAAAATGTGTCATTTATATGGAGCCACGTCCCACTGTTCTTCAAAGCTCCTTTCTACTGAATAAGTAATCACCTTTCACTGGTGATTGGCACATGGGTATAACTCCAACTTGGGCAAACTATATCAGAAAAGCCATGGGTTGGTTTCATTTGTAAGAGACCCTGAGTCCTTGGGGGGAAGAAAGGAATTGGAAAAAAAAAATAGAGGGAAAATGCTAAATGCTGCCACCCTAGGGTTACAAGCAGACGCATCTGTTCTTTCTCTGGGCACTGAAACCCAGGGTCTAGAAGAGAATTCCATGCCGATTATGGCCCCATGTCTGCAGGGGCTACAGATTGCATTTCTTATCAACATTTGGAATTTTAGCTCCTTAGTTCCAATGTAGTGAAACATATCTGACATTTACCCTTAAATTACATGAAAAATAGTCTCGGGACGGGCTCATTTATTGGAGAATGGTGTGTGTTCCTGGTTTTTCTCATCTGCGGAAGCAAAAAGATTAGCATCTTTTGAAGAGGAGAAGGGGCCGTTGCTTACAGCTTGCCAAGCAATGTGTTGTGGATTGTGTGTGGAAGAGAGGTTAACTATCCAAGGGACAAATATTTTGTTATTTTTTGGCAAGAGCGTCAGGAGTGGGCGTTTGAAGTCAAAGCCCCGAGTCCTGCTTCTAAAGTGTTTCCATGTCCTTCTTCTGGCAGCCACGTGATGTTGAAATCTTCAGCAAATTAAGCAAATGAGTAAAACATGTACCATGACGAGACAGGCTCGTATCCTGCCTTCTCTGCATGAAAAAATATCATGAGGTGATCTTAGGAGTGGTGCTTGAAATTGTTCCTGGGGAGCTTTCTTTTGAAATCTTTATAAACCTAAGGTCTACATTAATCAACCACGTTAGCATGGAAGGTATCTACCAAGTGTGTTAATTCATTTTCAGACAACACGCATTTCCAACACATGACTCTTTATTTAGGCTCAGATGTTATGTCTTACTGGAGCCTGACCGTTTGATTGTCTCATTGGTCACTCCCCTTGGGTTAGGAAAGGTCAAAGGCAATACTGACTTTGTGCAGCAGAGGACACTGGGGTGTCCCCTTCCCACAAAGACCATTCAGAGCAAGTGGAAGTTCTAATACTCCTTTGATTCTCTCCTAGTGGAGGCCACATTCTCAGAGCCTCCCTGCCTCCTCCAGGAAACTGACCATCATCTTGCACTGCCCAGGAGAGTCTAGCAGGTCAGCGTCAGTAGCTTATGGAACTTACTGTACCAAGAGTCATGCTGCTTCCTTTCCCTGACCCTAGAACTCAATTAGGCTAAGAATCAGCCTTCTGACTTCTCCAGTTCCTGTTTATTTGGAGGTCGCTTACCTGGCTCCCAGTTCTTCCCAGATGGAGGTTGCTGGTACTTTTCCCTTCCCCACAAGTCCTGCAGCTGGGACTCTGAACCTCAGCAAGAAGTTAGGGACCGGGAAAACACTCTTCCAACACATTTTGCTGCGGACTGCCCGCTTCCCAGGGCTGCCTGCTCAGGGTTTCCAGGGCCGTGCTTGCCTGGAATCTTGGACACCACCCCAGTCCTTGTGGCTTCGCAGATGGTAACACCGGTGCCTTTACCACCCTCGTCACAGTTCCCAGGACTGTGTTCACACGCCTGGCCTGGACAGATTTTTCTCGTAGCTCAGTTGACTTGTAAGCTCCTGTCCCATTGCAGTGTGAGTGAAGAGCCACTCCCAGCCTATTATGTCAGTAGTTTTCAAAGTGCTGGGGACTTGTCCAGCGCTCATCTCCTAGGAACCGAGGCTCCACACAGGGAGCCTTGTGCCTCCCACGGCTCTCTACGCAGCCACCCCCCTGCCCGCATTGAGGTTGATGGGTACTCCCCAAGCTGGACCAATAGAATCTTGGCCACGGAAGAAGGGGGAAGGGGGGGAGAGAGAGGGAGAAATCTCATGACCATTCCTTCCTCAAAACCAGCCACTCTGCTTCGCTGGGTCTATGTGACAATTATGCATATAGTCATCATTATTTTTCTGGCTCTCTTTCTCACTCAGATGGAATCTCTTTGCAACCAGAGAAGTCCTGCCATTCCCCAGAGATCTGAGTGTCCGATAATGGAATGAATGTACGTAGAGATGTAATGGCCTCACGGAGAGATTATGGTGGAGTCAGGGAAACAGGCCAGGCGGGCTGGTGGGAGGCAGGGGAAGCCCTTCTCTACCCCTGTGCCATTAACCCAACTATCTCCATTCTATACGTTTTATGCATTGGGATTTCATCTGTAATTTTACTTAAAACATTATCCTCTGATTTTCTGTTGCTCACAAATGAAAACTGCCTCCTCCCCAATGGCCTTGCAGCTGGGACAATTGGATTCCTCAGCTGGGGGCCTCACCTCATCTCTGACTTAGAGAATTTGTCTGATCCAGATGATTCCAAAGGGCACATCAAACATGAAGATGCTATGATTGACTGTGCCCAAATTCAAATCACGTCCCAACCCCTCTTTTCTGCCCCAGACCTGCAGCAAACCTTTGGCATTTCAAGAGTCCAGAACCGTGTTAGGTTTTCAGTAGAAAGTATGATGTTTCTTTACAACTGCTCAGACTTCCTAAAACAAATATTACATGACTACGATTGCCATTTATCTCATAATCCTGCAGTTCGACATGCACAGTGATAAAAGACAGCCCAAGATAAATTCTCTTATAATAACCTATAAAGTCTTCTTAGAATTGTTTGCATAATGATATTGTTTTACTGCACGAGATTTTTTAAAAAGGAACAACCTACCGCCTGCTTTAGAAAGTCATTTTTAATACATATAACCATGTCCTTTTATATGAAGATTTAATTTCCAGAAGTTGTTGCTGAAAAATTAATGCACCCATAATAAACAGGCTCAACTATTCTGGAAGATGACAAAGGTGCCCTGATTTTGTTTACCTGGTATTATCCTTGCAAAAGTCTAGGACTAAATTGACATTCACGGAGCGCTGCTCGAATCCAGCAATCTCATTTACAGCATTTGGAGCTTACCCATTAGCCCCAGAATTTGGAAAAGTTCATTGTAATTGGGGTTGGAGGGTTAGTTCATGCTCTTCATTAACTCGTGTGCCAAAAATCTCTTCACATTAATGATATCTCCACCCAAGTTATTACGTTTTTCTCTGAAAATTATTGGGTAATAAATGTTTGAACATAACTCACATGATACCATAATGGAATTAATGTAAGTAGAGATGTAATGGCTTCTTTGATTAATGGGATCCTGTGCAACACAGCAGACTGAGAATATAATACCTTTTAATTAGAAGCAAGAACAATTTTCTCTTTCAAATATTGGTACTGCTTATATGGTTTGGAGCTAACCACAGGTGAGAATTATTTACAGTCTAATTGAAAGTACTTCTCTGGCAAACCCAAGACTGGGTTCTGATCCATCCCCCTTCTCCAAGGGATCATTTGTTTGCTTTTTCCTGTCTCATTCAGAGCAAGCTTCCCCATCCCACCTCTCTTTCCCCCAAGCCGTTGGCCTCCATACTAAACAAAGCAAACTTGAACTCCTACTTTTTTTTTTCACATGCCCCAACCTCACTCCCTTTTCATTTTACTTCCACAGTTTCTTCATCTCCAGAACCCAGCTCTGATCCCGATAGATGATGTTTTTTTTTCACAGAAACTCCTCATGGAATTTGGCTGACTCTAAACTCATTCATTTCTCTTGCTCGGCTCAAATATAGGTTATTTGTAAATACATCAGTATTTTTTTTTAATCTCCTCTATTTTCCAGGCCATTTCATTAAAGAAAATTAGCATTTCTATCTCTATCTTTGTAGATGTGGAATCAGATGAGAAACTCAGGAGGAATAATCTTATTCAAGAAACACCGGGTTCAATTGCAAAGAATTAATTAAAACTATCATGTCTTCTTTTTAGTCATTCAGTTGTGAATGGGTTTAATGACCTGATGTCTGCCGTTGGCCACCGTCCTGGAAATGCGTTAGAAGAACAGGAATATTCTCACTGTGTCAAGCTATGGGACAAAGCCATCTTGGGAGAGAAGGCAGTCATGCTGTGTGGCAGTGGATTTGAACCACCCAAGGTCGGCAACTGTTCAGGTTTCTCTGTTTGAGATTTATGGAGGGCAGGAAAGACTAGGAAACCTCAGAATCTGACTACTCTGGGCAATGAATTAAATCCTGCAGCAGAGGACACAACTCGGTGTGAACTCAGCAGCCAGTGCACAGGATGGCAGAGAATTGGGGGCCCATGTTACACCTTCAAATCCAACCCTTATTTGGTATGATCACCCCAACTTATTCCATGGTCCCTTTCCTCTGCCCTAGCACAGAGGGATTGGTACTAGCCTGGCTTACTGTACCCAAGAATATCCAATAAACTCTCACAAGGACATTCCAAAGTCTAGTGGTCTTTGGGGGGTGATCCTGTAGTCTTTATTGGTTACCGTGGAGTTAACAATTCCCTAGCTCTTCATCATAGTAGTTGTAATAGTCATTGCACAGTCTGTTGTTGGTGTAGCCTTTGCTGATTTAATTGGTATTGTTGGTACAGCGTGTCAGGGAAGCGTGCACACACTCCAGGCAGGAGGTTCCTCAGTATTGAGGCATTTCCAGGGACAGTGGCCTGGTACCGTCCTGCCTGTTAGATAAGTGAGGGAAATTCAGCAATTCCAGTCAAAAGCTGGGTTCTATGGCAGTCAAGGTCCCTTCATGGACTTGTGAAAAAATTAGGAAAGCAGGGATAGAGAGATAGAGAAGCATCAAATTGAAGCTAGAATATTAGAGCTTGGTTTTATTTTGCTGTTTATTTTGCTCTGAACCAGGTCACCCCTTCCTAATTATGACTAAAAACTACTCAAGCATGGAATCATCACAGCATTTAAAGACTGCTGTTGTTTAGGGGCTGGCATCGTCCTATAAAAATCTGCAGGTAGAATTGAGCTCTAAGTCAAAGATATTTGACCTCTACTGTACCCAGGGCTCCATTTGCAACCTCTCAGGAGCCCAGTGGATGTATCTGATTTGCATGGATATTTACATAAATCTACATATGCATAGTTTGCAGGTTTAGACCCTGAGTTGATTATGTCCTGCTTGCTCTAAAAGTTTAACATTGAAAGTAAGGGTGAAGGTTATAGATACCCAAAAGAGAAAACATTTGATGTCCAAGAAATTTCTTTCAAAGAGTCTCTTTCTGAATATGTCTTTTATAAATGAGGCTAGAACTGAAACTCAAGTACTTTGGAAATTGAAAAGCCCTGTCACACTAACTATGGTCAATCTTCTTGCTTCTGTTTCTGCAAGGTTTACCGTCTTGTCCTAGAGGTATATTCAATGTTAAATATTTTAAAATAAATATTGTTATCATAGACTGAGTACTGGCCCTCAAGGTGGGAACTTATAACTAAGTCACATGCCACACACTCAATGCTTACAGAAAAATAGAAGAGAAATCATTGGTTTCCAGCTCTTGTCTATCACTAGGGACATCTAAGGCTGGGTTTCATTACAACTGATGTCATCAATACTCAAAATTCTTACATCTTAACCTTGCCAGTCTTCCACCCCACCCTACCCTTGCCATTAGGTGGCCAGTTTTGAGTCTCTCCAATATGGGAACTTTACCCAGGATGTATTTTTTAATACAAGAGCGTGACCCTACCTGGTGTCATTGTCTAGAAGATGGAGCGCACAGCTATTAAAAATATAAGCTTTGAAATCACACAACTATAGGCTTGATTTCTGACCCTACCTTTCACCCTATGTACTTTTTACTGGTAAGTTGCTTAAGTTTTCTATATTTTGGTTTCCTGCTCTGTAAAATGGCTTAATGACACCTCCCTCAAAGAGTAGTTAGAAGGATTACATGAGATAATGTGTATAGTACCAATACATAAAGAGAACTCAATCCCTGATGACTTATACCTCTGTTACCTTTATAATAGTTACTTTGTTGTTTAGCCTTTTCAGTACTTCTGCAGAGTTAGTCAATTTTATCCCAATTCTGAGAATGCCATCTCCACGTCTCACCATATCTCTTGGGAACTTCTAACTTGCTAACAATTGCAACAATTCTCTAAATAGTAATGTTAATTGTATGTGTGTGTGCACACGCACACTCATTAGAGGTCATTTTTGAAGGACTTAGACTAAATTTTCATAGAGTAGAACTAGGGAAATACCTGCTTTCCTAGCACTAACATCGCTCCTTCCCTAGCATTTTTTTTTGTGATGTAAAGTAGAACCCATTCCCACTGGCTCTTTCTGGGATTTGGGCTAAAATCCATCTTCATGCTGGAGTGTGAGGACACTCTTGACAGAGTTATTGGTCCCATCATTCTGTATTGACTCTAACCTCATCAAACCGTTTTTTCTCCTAAAAGTTTTGTTCTAACTAACCAGAAACTGTCAAAATGAAGTCTTCATCCATTTCTCAATGGCTGAACTGATATATAAATAAAAGAACCTATGTTTAAATAGAAGGATGTAATAAAATAGCAGCATGCCAGTATTTTCCAGAATTCCCCTGAGGAGGAGTGTTCAAATTAGAACCTGTCTGGACTCTGAGTTACATTATATGATACAAACTTTACATACAGTACATCCTTGAGATTTGCCAGGGGTACAAACTAAGAAACTTGAAGAGTCTCAAGTTCATGTTCAGAAATTACTGCCTATGCAAAGATAATAACAAATCGTTGTCGTTAAGCTATAGATGTTCAACAGTGAACTGCTAATAGTTACCTTTGCTAGCAAGGGATTCCTTCCTACATGTCACGATTCTAACTCATGCCCAATGGAAGTATAAAGAATTAGATTTCCTTGTGAACAGTTGAAAGTATGGCTGTTATGTATACAAAGTCTGACAATTAAGTTCACAAACTCATCCTAGAAAAAATACTTCATGCCTCATTGCTAAATACCACTGGGGTCATTTTCAAAGTACTCCTCTTGAAAGCTATGCACTGATGCCAGTGCCAAGTCTACACTTTGGACTTCAAAGCAATTTTGGAACTCTTTTTCCAGAATGACCATCAAATCTGTATGATTTGATCTATGGGGTCTGACAATTAAGTTCGTCAACTCATCCTAGAAATTTCAAAGTTCTATACATTGCAAGGTTCTGCTTTATTGCAGGGACTCATAACAGATGAAAATCATTGAATTTCAATATGATGGGACTTGAACTAGGCCTTGGAATAAATCCGAGCTTGAAAACAGGAGCAAAAGGAAAGTGTGCATGAGGTAATATATTTAATGATGGACAGAAGAAAATGCCTGGGATAAATAACAGTGCTAAAATTGGCCTCTGAGGAATAGAATTTATTTTCCAGAGCCCTCATTCAGCTTAAACCATTCTTGTATTCAACGATTACTTTATCCCCTAGAAGCTGTATCAATAAAACTAACCAGAAATTCTAATAACAGAGTGTAAATCCACTTTTCTTGTGTTCTTAGCAGAGCTGAATCAGTATACTTGCACCAGGTGTGGAGAAGACATTCAATTATATGACAATAGTAGCAGTTGATCACCAGGCTCTGCCTCCGCTGTTATGTGAGCCAATCATTATGGAATTATCTTTCACCCTCTGTCTTTCAGAATGAGGCGTTTTAGTACTTTTTAACCTATTTCCCTGGGTTTCATTTTCTAGTTCCTAACTTACTTGACTTCTTAGTGAGCTACATGAAGAGTATTTCTTCAGGTAGCCAGAAGTAATAGGATAAAAACATGCTGCTTCTAAGGAACCAACTCTGTATCTGTGTGTGTGTGAATGTGTGTTCACGTGGGTATAAGTGTCTGTGCATGTATGAGAGAGTGTGTGTATCATCTATAGGTTGCTTTAAAACTTCCTTTTTTTTGTTTTTGGCAAATAAACATTTTTTTGTTCCTTTTGTTCCACTTTCCCTGCCAAGGAAACTCATTCCTGTGCTAAGCGGAACAGCACAACCAAAGGCAAGGATGTAGCAACTTGCATACAGTGGTCCAAGGGCCAGGCTCTAGCCAGAGCTGATTGTTCTGGAATCAGGAGCAAAATTCTTTGCATCTCCCCGTGTTTCATTTTGTTATTCATTAAGTTGAGATGAAAATTCCTTCTCTCATTCCAGCAGGATTATACCCAGTGGGATGAAGCGGTAGACATTTATAAGGAGGAGAACTCAATAGTTCAGATATCAGCTGTACAGCCCCAATTTTCTTGCATGGCCCCAATTTAAGCAATATTGTTTCTTTGTCCACAGTAGGCCATGAACATTTCCTGGAAATTCCACCATTTCAATGTGCACGTTATATTTCCTATACTGTTAAGCATGCACTGAGAAAATGCCACAAAGATCCTTTCTCTGGCCATTACTCTCTTGATTTGGGGTATTAAAAATATGATAAATCAACAAACAATTGAATAGAATATTTTATGTGTGTGTGTGTATTTCTTTTGATCAACGATGCATGCCTTTATTGCAAGATATGTGTGTCTAAAGCCTGCAACTTTGTCTTTCCTCTTAGCCCTTGATTATCTTTCTTTACCTGAACAAGACTCTCCCATGCCCCTTGTTAGGTTTCTTTGTCTATCTCAAGATTTGCTTTTTTTGTTTATTTGTTTTTGTTCCATTTCAGCATCTCCCGTAAAAGCCTTTGTAGTCTAACAAGGCTTAATAACAGGAAAAAGTAAATTTCACACCTAAGCCTAGTGAGATATGAATGTAGAATGCTTTTGTTTGGAATTTTACCACTGAGATTGAAATATTGCGACTTTGGGACACAGCCTATGGGGGAATCAACCACAGAGGAGGAAGCTTCTAATGAGATGCTTTGCTAACACTTAGCTACGTTCACTGTCATTTCTTGCTGGCCCGAAATGCTGAATAAGCCTTCTAACCAGCTCTCAGCATCCTCCTTTACCTACAAAACAACCACAGGGATCTTTTAAAATATAAATCAGATTACGTCACTCCTTATCAAAGTCCCCACTGCCTTGCTTTTATACTGAGAATAAAACTAAAACTTCACCTTGGGTTCGAAAGATGTACTTAGCCTGTCTGTCTCTGCACCCATCTCTGCTGCTCACCTTGCTGCCCCCACCACCATCTCCAGATCTCACACTCACACAGGCTGCCCAAGACTGATGCCCCTCTTTATGTTGGTCAGGGTCCCATGAGTGTCGCCGTCTCACCTCTGCTGGAGCCTGCTTTTCTTTTTCCCATAGCGTCACCAGAAATTATATTAAATGATTATTTATTTTCTAAATGTCTTCTTTTGTGAACAGACATTTTATTTGCGAGGGGGGAGGGGTGCTTATTCACCCCTGTATCTCCAGAAACTAGAAATATGCTTGGCACATGTTTAGTGCTTAATACACGTGACAGATAAATGAATAAATTCTTAGATGCTTGCCTTAGAGTTTTATTTGTTTTTTCAGGTTAATGTGAGGGTACAAACAACTAGGTTACAATATTTGCATTTGTTAGGTAGAGTTCCTCTTGTAGTTGTATCCTCCACCCAGAAGATACACCATGTACCCTTACATTATGCGCATTAAGTGGGAGCACACCAATTCCCCACCCTCCTTCCCTGTTCCTCCTCCCGCATCCTCCCTCCCCCCAACCTGAAATGAATTGAGTTTTTCTCTCATGTGAATGCGTATTAGATCGTCTGCTGGCTTCGTCTTAGTGTTGAGTACACTGGATACTTGCTTTCCCATTCTCGTGATGCTTTACCAGGAAGAATGTGTTTCAGTTCCATCCAGGTAAACACAGAAGATATTAAGTCTCTGTCCTTTCTTTTTTTTTTTTTTTTTTTCAGTTTTTGGCTGGAGCTGGGTTTGAACCCATCACCTCCAGCATATGGCACTGGGACCCTACTCCTTTGAGCCACAGGCGCTGCCCAAGTCTCTGTCCTTTTTGTGGCTGAATAGTACTCCACAGCATACATATACCACAGTTCGTTTATCCATTCCTGGGTTGATGGGCATTTAGGTTGTTCCCACATCTTGGGGATTGTAAATTGAGCTGAGATAAACAGTCTAGTGCAAATGTCCTTATGATAAAATGATCTGGGAAAATGCTTAGTAATGGGATTGTGGGATCAAGTGGAAAGTCTAATAATTTGAGTTCCTTGAGGATTCTCCATGCTTCTTTCCAAAGAGGCTGTATTAGTTTGCTGTCCCACCACCTCCTTAGGGGTTTCTTATAGCTTCAAAGGGGCAAGTGGCTCCTCAAAAGTGAACACCTTTCTCATTTTTTTAAATTAAGTCATTTGTCCATAGATCATACATTCATTTATGCCATTATGTGTTTCGGAGTGTTGATTATTTGTACAAATTGGAGTGCTTACATGCTACTAATCAACATAGCTTTCACCTCATTTACCCGATTACAGCAGCTCTTTTTGGAAGTTCAAATAACTTTGAGGCACCTATTTATACCAAAGTTGTTAATTCAGTTTGTAGGAAGAGTTCCTGGGCTATTTTGTTAGTGTCCCCAATAAGACTGAGAATCCAAAAGCCTAAAAATGAAAAGTGATGTTCATCCACCCAGCCAGCAACTCCTTCTCTGACTTCTGATACAATAAAGAGGAAGTGAGGTGTAGGCCATGACTGCTCAAGTCTCAGGTGCACAGGAGCAAGAGGGGGAAAGAGGGAAGGCAGTGGCAGCATCTGAACACATCATCCTTGTCCTGCCTCCGTCTTACTCTTGACAGAAAAATGTCAGGTTTTTGGCAGAATCACTAATAATTAATTGCCATAGCTACGACTAGACACAGGGGGAGAAAAGAGGTTATCTTTCCTTAGATGCCACGTTTATTTCTTACAAAGTGGACTTGATCACAATAATGACACTCATTCTAGAAGAGCTTATTGAGAGACAAATCTAAACTTGAACTTCCTTAGACATGACCAAGGAAGACCAGAGAAGAAAGGAGGGCACTAATACATCATTCTGGAAAGAACCAGTTGAGGGATGGGGGAAATAAATGCTATCCTCATTTTCAGCAAATAGAAAAGAACAGTTTACTATAGATATAGTCTTTCTGCCATTTGATAAGAATTTACCATACCAGGAATTCACAGAATTTCAGGTTTACCAGGACCAGTCTGAATTTGTAGAGAGAGTGTATCAAAGACATTCTTAGATTCTCTATGAAATTTATAATTATCCATTAGGATTATGCTAGGAAACCAGTCTCTAAACGGAACGAACTCAACCTTAACTCAGCATTTTACAAAAGATCAAGATGAGTCACAAAGACAGGTACAAGCTCCACACACTTACAAGTTGTCGGGATCCCATTACATTCTTGATTGTCCCGTTCATTCATTAATTTAAAAACCTTATTCAATGACTGTTTAGTGAACATCTACCAGTACCAAGGGCCATAGCAGGTACAAGGGGTACGATGACCTTTTTTCTCATGTAGTTTGGAGTCTAGTTTATTGTGAGTTTCCTAGCGTATGGTAGAAAGTCTGTCTCAGGAAAAATAACATAAAAATTTTCCTCAAAGAGAGAGAACAGTACACTTAGAACTTTGGTGAAAATTAAATAGAAAATGGCCACTAGGATACAAATTTAATTTTGATCTCATAGTGCAGTATGGATTTAACAAAACTAAAGTACGAAAAGCTAAACTGTTAATCAACTCATTTTTTCTTTTTTTTTTCCCAAGGCTTTGTACTTCATCCCTGAATTCAAGCCAGCATTTTTCCAAATGTTAACATACTAAAGATGTAAGAGATGTAAAATACAGCAATAGTTCTACCCAAATATTGCATTATTATTAGAAAATAACACACAACAAAAATACCAAAAGACCTTCTCTTTAATTTGTAAATTGTTAATTCCATAATGTTATAAGTGTTTGGATACATGTAATAGGTTTCTTGTTTTGTTTCAAGACAGAGTCTCACTTTGTTCCCCCATTCTAAAGTGCTGTGTCATCAGCCTAGCTCACAGCAACCTCAAACTCCTAGGCTCAAGCCATCCTCCTGCCTCAGCCTCTAGAGTAGCTGGTACTACAGGTGCCCATCACAACGCCCAGCTAATTTTTCTATTTGTAGTAGAGATGGGGTCTTGCTCTTGATTAGGGTGGTCTAGAACTCCTGAGCTCAAAGGATCCGCCTACTACAGCCTCTCAGAGTGCTGGGATTACAAGTATGAGCCACCACGCCTGGCCTATAATAGACTTCTTGAGTCCAGCTCTTCCTCAGGTTGAGGGAAGTTTACTCCTTTCTATTATAAAGTAAGAGGGCACAGATCCCTGTAGTCGGGAGTGGACAGGGTTTGGGGCAGCTACAGCAAGCATCTCAGACAAATGTAAAGTCTAGATTTTCTGACTTGCACACTCCTGAGGGTGACTCCTAACTCCTCCAGAGGTGACCACTCTGTAGGGATTGTTGTCACTTGATAAAGCAGAGTTGAGGAACTGCTGCTATGCACACTCTTTAAACTTTTTATACATTCTATAATTATTAATGCAATTTCCATGAGTGAGTCTATTCAGTGTGTACACCACACTTTTTAATCATTGAGTGTCTAGAGGAAAAACTCTTTGTCATCAAAAGATGTGTGCATCTCATTCTGAAATGCACACACCCATGGCTGGATTTTTCCTTATTTGAAGGCATTCCATTTTGCCCACTTTTCTGGCTTATAATTTTTGAACTAGAAAGATCTTTAAAAGAGACTATTTAACCCAATCAATTGCTCTAAATGTCCAAGGCCATATGATAGATTAGCAGCAGAATTGTGACTAAACCTTTGCTTATCTTTGGCTGAAGCTTGGACAAGATGCTCTGAGCCCTCTCTCTTCCTGCTCATTTAACTGCCAAATATCCTGGGCCTAGGAATTCACATAAGGTCCTTATATCATGTAGCTCATGTGAAGCCTTGGAGAAAGGCTTTCATTACCTTGAGTCATGGTGGAATCTAATACTTGAACCTACATAAGCCCCAAGAACTTCAAAGGTTATAAGTGTAAAAAGGAGTGAAGAGTTAAGACAGGGGTCTTTCCTCAATCCTCTTAAGCAGGTAAAGTTTACATAAGAGAAGAGACATGTGGTCTTCAAGGGCACCCAAAGCCACTTGCAGCTCTGCCATTTTGTAGGGATCTTTGTGCCCAGGACAAACAAAAAAGAAATGTTTGGAACTAAAAATGAAGACCTATCAAAAGGGTGGTAAATCTTGATGTTTGGAATAGATACGGATGGAAAGTGTTCTTTCTCTAGCCTTCCAAAACAAATATACATTCTCTAAGAGAAGAAGGGTACTTTTCCTTTAAAGTGTCCCCCCAAAGCAGGATGCTGGGGCCATGTTAATACCACAGCTGTCTGTGAAGCTAGAGAGAATATTTGTAGTTCTGTGGAGGCTGGTGTATATTTTATGCTTGCTTTTTTGCTAACAGAAAGGACTATGGCTGGAGCCTCCGATTTTCTGAGAAGAACATGTGATTACTGATATTTTATCATGAGGTAGATTTGGTAGTTCATAAGAGGTCTTGAGTCCATTCAGGCTAGGTTCACATCCAGTAAGAAAGGCAGGTCAAGTTCAAAGGTGCATACCTGGGAGGGAATGGATGTTGGAAATTGTTCCCAGACCTTTGTATGAGAAAGGAGTTAAGTCTGGAAGCCCTTTTCCTCCCAACCCTTGTGATCTATCCCTCTTTTCATCCACACCTTCTTCATTCCTGTCTCCAAGAATGTCTCATTTTCCCCCCCCAGGCCAACTCACTCTCCTGGCAATCTTGGTTTCATTCTTCCTATGAACTACAGTTCTGTCAGTTAATACTCTATCACGTCACTAGTTCCCCATGTCATTCATCCTTCTCTTCTGGCTATATTCATGGGGAAGTTTGATTTGCAAGGCAGTGCAATGCTAGAGTCAAACAGACTTGGAATTTATATGTCCTTGAACAAATCACTAACCTCTCTGAGCCTTAGTGTCCTCCTTGTAAAATGAGGACAGTAATAGGATCTATGCTTTAAGTTTTTTTTAAGATGAATGATAATAAGTAAAGGGCCATAGAGTAGACACTTTATAAACAATCACCATTATTATTTTTTATGATTATTATATTATTATTACTACAGGCAGTCCGCAGGTTATGAACAAGATCAGTCTTGTAGGTTGAATTTGTATGTAGGTTGGAACAGGTACCTTTGCCTATTACCTATGATAGACTCTGTTCATAATTACGAGTGGTATGTTACTTGGATGTTTGTAACTCAGAGACTTACTATAATAGCCACCATCTGTAAGTGCAAATTATATATAAGTCAGGTGTTTGTGACTTAGGGAATTTCTGTAGAATTATTACCTGTCATCTTCTGCTGCACAAAAAAGTTTTTTTAATATAGGGTAATGTTTGGGACTGCAAACTAATACAGCCTCTTTGGAAAGAAGCATAGAGAATCCTCAAAGAACTCAAATTTCCTCCGATTTGATCCTGCAATCCCACTAGACATCTACCCAGAAGAAAAAAAATCATTTTATCATTATGATATTTGCACTAGATTGCTTATTGCGGCTCAATTTACAATCACCAAAATGTAGAGACAACCTAAATGCCCATCAACTCAGGAATGGATCAATAAATTGAGGTCCATGCATGTTGTGAAATACTATTCATCCATAAAAAAGATGGTGACTTCACATGTTTTGTATTATCCTGGATGGAGTTGGAACACATTCTTTTTAGTAAATTATCACAAGAATGGAAAAGCAAGTATCCAATGTACTCAATACTAATATGAAGCCAGTAGATGATCTAATCCATGCCCACATAAGAGAAAAACTCAGTTCAATTCAGGTTGTGGGGAGGGGTAATGAGGGAGGGATGAAAGGGAAGGGGGGTTGGGTGCTCGCAACGGATGGGCACAATGACGGGGTGTTTGGCACCTTTTGAATTTGGGACACAACTACGAGAGGGACTCTACCTAACAAATTCAAGTATTTTGACCTAGTTGTTTGTACCCTCTCATTAACCCAAAAGAAAAATATAGCAAAGATGTAGGGGAATGTTCCTTCTTCATTACCTTAGAGTATCTGTAATTGCTTTTGTGATATGACATATCTTCTCTAAATGTTTGTGGAATAAATACAGCCACTAATTTGTTATGGTTAATTAAGAAATATGAAAATTTAGTGTAGATGTCCAGGTCTTCACCCATTTGTCTTTTCGGTGCTCTCTGAAATTTGTTTAGTCACCAGAAGTAATTTGCTAGTGCACCAGAAGTCGTCCTGACTTAAGAACTTGTGGTCAGCTGGGTGCAATGGCTGACATCTATAATCCTAGCACTCTGGGAGGCAAAGGCGGGTGGGTTGCTTGAGCTCAGGAGTTCCAGGCCAGCTGAGCAAGAATGAGACCCTGTCTCTACTTAAAATAGAAAACAACTAGCTGAGTTTTGTGGCAGGTAGTCCAAGCTACTCAAGACGCTGAGGCAAGAGGATCACACTAACCCAAGAGTTTAAGGTTGCTGTGAGCTATGATGCCATGGCACTCTACCAAGGGCAGCAAAGGGAGACTCTGTCTCAAAAAACAGAAAAGGATTTGTGGTCCTTAGTATGTGATTTGTTATGAAATTTATGACTTTTGGTGTTCATGGGAACTAAAAGGATAAGAATAATAAGATGTTATTAGGAAGAGTTACTGGAGTAAAATGCACAAATAGGATTCTAATTTTTGCTCTTCAAAGAACAATAAAACTCAGCTGTTTATTGTCTGGCCTTGAACTACATAAAACAATAAAATGTGGAATCTGGATGACCCTGTGGATCAGCTGGCCAGCATTTCCCAAAGTGTGTTCCAAGTATGTTAATTGTTGTTACAGAAAGAAAACAGAGGAAGAGATCTGTGGCCAAGCAGGTTGGGGAAGGTTAGGCATAAACAAAGATACCCAAGTTCCCTTAGTGCGGAATCCTCTCTGTTCATTAATACACCAAATGCATCTTAAATACCCCATAGAGGATACAACATACAATGATGTCCAAATTCATTTGACCAAGGCATCATTTTTTGTGGAGCATATCTCAAGATTACCATCAAGACAAAAGTGAGCCACTTAATCAAGTCCCAGAAAATTAAAGTCATTTAACAAAGATTGCTTAGTAGTAGAGCAAAAAGAACTCAGATATCCTCATCCTTATCTGAAATTAGTCTTTCTGTTTATTTTTGCTTTCTTGGAGAGATAATAAAATTCACATAATAATTATATCATTTTTTTCCTGCATTTTCCAAGCAAGCTTGCACTAAAAATATCACAACGAACTTTTGAGAATTAAACACATTAATAATGAAATGACTTTCCCATAAAATTGGGAGTACAATTATTTGTAAAGTTCTATGAGGAAAATTATTAGCACTTTTTTTAAAAACTAGAATTCCCCAAACAAATGTTTTTAAACATTGTACTCATTCTTTTTATAATTAGGCATAAAATGACTCACAGTTCATTCATAATTTAACGGATCCTTGTGGTTATTTCCAAATAAGATTGGTATTTCTGCACATTATAGATAAGCAGTCAGTCATATGTGGCATAAAGCTCTTTTTGAAAATAAGTAGTTTTGCAACGTGATATATAGAATTTCTCAAAATCTGATGAAAAAATACTCAAAAATTCATAAGAAATAGTATAAGAATCTGATGTCGGGGTAATGAAACTAAAAGAGTGTGAAAGTGAAATTATCTCAGTCTCTGGGAGGTGATTTTTCAAGCTGTAAAGTTTTCAAACTTTTAATTAAGAGTGGTTAATGTTTATTACCTTTTTGTTAAGAAAACAAAAACAAACAAAAATGCAAGGCTGGTTTAGGTTTTGAGTCCAAGAACACTTCAGAAAAAAAATCATTGTGTGGGCTCAGTGCCTGTGACTCCATGGGCTAAGGCGCCAGCCATGTACAACTGAGCTGGCGGGTTCAAATCCAGCCCAGGCCCGCCAAACAATAATGACAGCTGCAACCAAAAATGGCCGGGTGTTGTGGCGGACGCCTGTGGTCCCAGCTACTTGGGAGGCGGAGGCAGGAGACTCGCTTGAGCCCAGGAATTGGAGGTTGCTGTGAGCTGTGATGCCACAGCACTCTATCCAGGGTGACAGCTTGAGGCTCTGTCTCAAAAAAAAAAAATCATTGTGTGTTACTGTTGGTTATGTTCTCAATACATTGACCACAGCACTGAAACAGATGACAAGTCCTTTCCCATGTTCTGGCTTCTGCATGAACAACAACTAATGGCCAGAAAACCAAAGACTGAGCCATTTGTCAAATGATGAAGGCTAGTTGTGCATTTATTATGACAGCAGGAAGTGAACTTTTACTACTTTTTTCTATTTTCATGCATATACACAGTTGACCACCTCCCTCCATTGACCACCTTCTCAAGTTTGACCTAACGTTCATAGACCAGACATGCACCACAAGAGCATTTCAGCACAGTTGGCCTAGTTCCTTACATTGATCACCTCCATATGTTGACCAGTTTGTCACAGTCCCTTGGCTGGTCACCTTACAGAAGTTCTACTATAGATAGGAGAGTGTAGCTTACCTTTCTGAGCAATTTGATGCTAATGACCTCAAAAAGAAAGGCCAAGAGGCTACTGATATTCCCCTGAGGGAATATGGAAGGAAGTTCACATGCTCCAGAAATTTTCATTCTTCCTTAGGAAGTTGTATTATTATTGGCTAGAGGAGGAATAACCAGATAAGTAATCTAAAGAAGATCTCTTAAGATTTTTAAACAAACATTTCACAATACGAGAGACGTTTTTATATCTGTGTTTTGGCTAGGAAAAAGCACTTAGACTTCATTGGGTTTCCATGAGTGCTTAGAATCCTTATTTGCTCAGAGAAGTTTTAAAACGAATGTGCCAGAAAATGTGTCTCTAAAAACAGAACTCAAGATTTGACACACGAGAAGGTTGCGAGCTTTGTGATTCAATACACTGGCCACGGACTTTAAAAATTTCTCTCATCTATATTTAAGGTCACCTTTTAAATGTGTCATCTGATGGGTCATATGGATTATTTTTCTGGTAGTAGCCCTCCTTGGACCGTTACTAAATTTTCAAATGAACTGAAGGCAGATACTCAGCCTAGATCCCCCCACATGTAGTTACTGTGGCATCAAGCGTGCATTCTGTACATTAACAATAAATACTTATTAGTTGGATGATTGATAAGCTTCGGACCCCGCCAGTGAGCCTCAATTGCTAAGTGTCTCTCTTAAATCTCAGGTCTCTTCCTAAACATCTAACACCCCTCTGATGTTCCTTCAAGCCATTCTGTTATTTCAGATACAACCTTAGCAAAATTACTAAGTCTTTTTTTTTTTTTTTAACACCTTAGAAGGGATATTGAGAGTCGTAAGTGAGCTGCCAGCTCTGGAATATTCTTGCGTAGTGACCTAATTTCATGGGAATTTGCCAGATCTGCTCTATGGAAGAAATCCAGACCTATTCCTTCAGTCTCTATGGGTTATTCAACTGATACTCTATACAGCCAGGCTCTTCACATTGTTGTGACCTTCAAGGGACTCTTTGCTTAATACTAACCCCATAAAATACATAAAATAAACCATAAGAAATGAAGGTGCAACCATGCACATGGGTTATACAAACACGTGCAATGCAAAGATCTTACTTCCAATGACATTTCTTACATTACACTATGGCATGACACTGACTTCTCATTACTCCAGACTTCTATCATATGCATCTTGAATAATTCCAGAAGTTTCTTAGAGTCATTTTATCCAGTATGTTATTAAGACCTGTTCCTTCAAAGTCAAGTTACTCACTGCCCAACATGGACCTTCATGTAATTCTTTCCTCTCTGTTCCCACATGATCCTTCTAACGCCAGATCTAAAGTTATTTTTGACATCAGAGTCAATTCAACATGGGGGTGTATTGACCTTCTCTTCGGCCAACTAATACCAGAGTATTATGTGTTGGTACACTCATAATTGTACTTTAATTCTGTTCTGTCTACGAGCTTATAACCTTTGCTGAAGAACACTTTGAATCTGCTTTCCACCCCTCCACCCCACCACCCCACCCTTCATCTGGAAGCACCGTAAAGGCCTTTGGCCAAAAGCAATGAACTTGTGACTTTCTAACTTCCGTATAGCCTGCTCAGGGACATTAATGTAGGGAAAGTTAAAGCCTCTCTATTATCCCAAATGGCTTTTCGAATAATTAGGAGATTTGAATCATTGCGTCCAGCTGATGCTTTCAGGCCCCCCACAGGCAATCCAACATTTCCCAGGCAAGTAAGGTGGCCCTGTTCATTTCAGAGAGGATGCTTTGTTCTCCCTGCAGATGACCTTCAATACATGCAAACTCGGAAAGAGCGTCTCTGGGTGTGCCGTGATTGAAATGGATGGTTTGGCAGCGACGCTTGCAGTGTTGGGCACCAATCTCACAGAGCAATCCTCAAGAAGAGAAGGGCTTCAAATTTTTAAAGAGGCAGAGTTTTTTTCTTACAACATTGGATTTTTGGCATTTTGATCTTTTCCAAGCTGGCCTCGAATTCAATGAGTCATTTCTGTGACTTCTTTCCTATAAAGAAAGGGATGGAAATGCACGCCAAGATCCGAGGGACCTTCAGAGGGGTCAAGGAATGATATTAAAATGGCCTCAAAATGAATCTGAATCAAAAGCCTTAAAGGTAGTCTTACAACTAGCAACTCCACTCCTGCCTGAGTCCAATTTGTGCCGTTGTAACAGGATACTGCAGACTGGGTAATTTACAAAGGACAGAGATTAATTTCTTACAGTTCTGGCAACTGGAGAGCCCAAGATCAAGGGGCTGGCAGCTGGCAAAGGCCTCAATGCTGCATCATCCCCCAGCAGAAGATAGGAGGTTAAAGAGAAGAGAGTGAGTTGCTACAGAATGAATGAACCTCGCTCACCCAGGAGGGCAGAGCCCTCATGACCTAATCACTTCTTGAAGTTTCCTTCTCCCAACACTATTGCACTGGGAGTTGTTTTGTTTTGCTTTAGACAGAGTCTCACTCGACTACCCTGGGTAGAGTGCCATGGCATCGTAGCTCACAGTATCTTCAAACTCTGGGGCTCAAGCAATCCTCTTGCCTTAGCCCCAGAGGTAGCTTCGCCACGCCCAGCTAGTTATTTTCTATTTTTAGTAGAGACAGGGTCTTGCTCTTGCTCTTGCTCAGGGTGGTCTTGAACTCCTAAGATCAAGGAATCCACCTGCCTCGGTCTCCCAGAGTGCTAGGATTACACGCGTGACAGCATTGGTGATCAAGCTCCCAAAACTCCGACTTTGGGATCCGAAACTGCTGAATCACAACTACTGAAAGTGTATCCTCAGTAAGTGTAATTGAAATGCATGCACATATTTAAAATAAGGGTAATTGGCACAGTATTGTTTATAATACTGAAATCTGGAAACAAATATTCAGTGAGAGGGAAACAGTCAAACACAGTGGCAATACAACATTTTGTAGTGGAGGTAGATTTATTGACCATTCTAATAGTTTACTTGAAATTAAAAAAAATGGTTTTAAAACTGCTTCTATCATGAGATTGTTTTTTAAGAAGAAGCAACATACAGCACTAGCAGCTGTATCCATTTTAAAATTTCCATCTGTATTTTCTAATTGTTCTCTGGGAAATAGGCTGTGTTTTTACAGTAAAAAGGACGTGAGAAAAAGTAGACATTAAAATGCATATTAAAATATTTTCTCCTTTCTTTTATTTTATTTATTTCTTTTTAAGATATATGCACCCCCACCCTTGCAAACAATTTTAAAGGATTTGTGGATCTCTTGAGTTCCATCTACAGATTCTCTCTGTTACATTACTCACTTACTACTATTTCATCTAGGTCCTAAGACGTCTCTAAAGGGGAGTGGAGGGAAGCTGCTAGGAAAGTGGACAGGCACGGCCTGAGCAGTTCCCTGTGCCCGACTGGGAGGGACAGGAAAAGAGATGCCACTTGGAGGAGAAAACGAGGCGAGCGAGCGAGCTCTGGAGTTCACCAGGCAGGTAGCACCTGCACCCTGGCCACAGCCTAGCCGCAGGGGTGGGGAGGAGAGAGACGCAGCCAGTTCTCAGCATCTTCCGCAGGGCAAATTTGCTAGATGTTGGCTCTAGAAGAGTTTTCAGAAGGAATATCAATGCATTGCCTTCTCAAATAATATAAGTACACATGTACACACACATACACACACACCACAACTACAGACTCATAAACACACTCAGACCCTGTACCTATACACACGTGCACACACACTACACACAAACACACGTATACTGTATATATGCATACTAAGCCACAGACACACATAGTCACACCTATGCTATGCATATACACACATGAACACATACACACAAACACATGCACACATACACACTATGTGTATACACAATGCACACACACACATTACACAGACACACATAATCACATAATCACACATAATCACATATGCTATGCACATACACACATGAACACATACACACATAATACTATGCATATACACAATGCACACAGACACACATTACACAGACACACATAATCACATATATGCTATGCGTATACACACATGAACACATACAGAAACACATGCTGCACATGTATACACTATGTGTATACACAATGCACACGCACACATTACACATCCATAGATGATATATACACGATGCACACATACAAACACACATTACACACACAAACACGTAACACGTATATGCTATACATATATGCACATACACACCATGCAAACACACACACACTACACACACGTACACACACCGTACACACATATGCACACACCATACATACATATGTACACACACGGATAAAAAGAGCTGACAGCATTTCAATTCCTACTTAGAGAGAAAATAGAGATGACAGGACGGGCACTTTATCCACTCGCCTCTTCTGATCATCTTCCCCCCTCTCCTTCTGCAGACCAGCCTCTCCTCCTCTGCCCTCCATGCCGCCCCCTCCTACGGCCTCGGAAACCTTGTTTTTTAGACCATTTCTGCCATTAAGCAACAAAAGTCAACTGCCTGGGATTTGCAAACTATTCAAGTATCTACAGACATTTTTGCATCCAGAGGAAAAAATCCAAAAACATGAAATCCAAAATCTGAATAACGAACGTCAAATGTAATGAATCATAGAATGTATATCAAATGTAACATGATGTCAGTGTTGCCAACTTAGTACTCATGAGCGCTTTGCTGCATTTGAAAACAATTTGTGGGTCGGATGTTCTCAATTTTCCTAAATTCCCAAGTATGAGCGTTGATTGCTGATAAATCCTATGGAGTTATAAATCAAGCGAGTTATCCATAGCCAACACGTTTTGAAAGCGAGGTTGTAAAAATTCTTTCGATTGTTTTCATTGTAAAATACGTGATGAACGTGAGTTGGGTGTGGCTTTCTGTGTGATCTGATGTCAGGTAGGACCTCGGAAATGAAGACACCGATGCTCTTTCGTGGTATGGAATTGTCATCCCGCCGTCCTTCCGCACCTCTCAGCTGTCTTCCTCTTACCAGTTTCTCAAGAGTGGTCCACACACACTCTTTATCCCGCAGATCCATGGTTTCTCTTCTACCCATCCATGGCAATGAAATGGCCTCACCGGAGACACCAACAGCCTTGCTCCTAAATTCAACGCACACATTTCAGTTGCTTGTTTACCTGCTTCCTCTTCTTGAAGAACGGTTGCCTTGGCTTTTGTGATACTTTCACCTCTTGGTTCTCTTCTTACTTCTCTGCCCACTCGCTTGTCTTTCTTGCAGAGCTCTCTTTGTTCTTTATATGTCACTGCTCTTCAGGGATTGTACCCAGACTCTTGGCTCTCTCTATAGACTCTCCCTGGGTAATTCTCCTGGCTCATCTACCATCTGTGTGGCTGTGAACTCTCTCCTAGAGTTTACACCAAGAGATCCAGATGTCTGTTGGCCACTGCCAGGAAGCAGTTTAGAATTTAACTACCAGATGGGGTTTCCATTTCTCCCCTCCCTCCACTCCCATCTTCTCTTCCTTGTACTCCTCATATCGACGAGTGGTACCAGCATTAGCCAGATGCCAGGAGCTGGCTGTGACTCCTCCCCTCTGTCTCGAGACGCTGTATTCAGCCATCTGAAGGTCCTAACTCTTGTATCTTCTGCATCTTCCATCAGCCCATCCATTCTTTTTAAACCATCTGAAAGTCATAACTCTTGCATCTTCTACCCCTCCTGATCTTTGCCCCACCACAGATTCCTACAACAGCCTCCTGAGTAGCCTCTGCCTGTCCTCCTTTTCCACTCTGCTCTCCAAGTGATATTTTTTCAATGCAAATGACGTGCCCTGGCTTAAATCCCTCCGTGTTCCCCCATTACTCTCAGGAAGACGTTCTAAGTCTTTACCGTGGCTTACAAAACCAGCAAAACCGGTTCCAGTATGTCCACGTGCCTTTCTACCCTGGTCCTGTTAGAGTGAAGTCCCCTCCCCAACCACTGCACACCCTCTCTTGCCTCCAGGCTTCCGTGCATGCTGTTCCCTGGTCTACAACACTCTTCCCTGCCTCTCCATCCAGCAAGCTAACCCCTAGTGCATTTTAGATCTCTGTTCAGAAGGATGCCCCAAATCAGAATGACCTGACTCTCCTAAGTATAGTCACTGCATTCTTTATTCTGGTGGGGCTTTTCACGTTATTTATAATCACTTGGTTATGTGGCTACTTCCTCTTCCCACTAGGCTGTAAACTCTAGGAGGGCAGGGATTGTGTCTGTACTGCACAGCATAATAAATCCACAATAAATACTTGCTGAATGTGTGAATGAAAAAGCACCAGGCACACATCTGATGGACTATTAACTAACCTGACCCTGGTAGGAGATTTTTCTGAGTCAGTTGTCCCATCTACCAACTGTGTTCTTAAGTGTCACTCTGATGCCTTCTAAACCCGTTGAGAAAGTTCTGTAATATTTACCAAGCACTTCGAAATAGTGCAGTAAATGTTCCAGGGGAAGGTGGCCTATTTTAAGTTAAGACTTGGGTCTGGCTGCCCAGAACAAAATGGGCTGCTTTCATTGCAATGATGCCACTAAATGTCATCTGTGACAAGCATTGAAATTTATGGCTAGTGGGAAAGGAAGCCACCAAGTGCATTCAAGGCCAGATCCAGACAAAGGCCTGCTGCCATTTGAACGAATCAGCTGCTGCCTCTGTTTCAAATGCTTCGTTCTCAATAACCTGGCACACGACTGTCCCATGTTCATAAAAGCAAGCAATTACACAAGAGATTACAAGATTTCCTTCTGAGTTCTTTACCAGAACTCAGTTCTGTGTTCTAACAGAAGCCCATGTTGAACTGGTGAGCAAACACTCTTTGTTGGTAATGAAGAAGTATTGTTTGTGAAATCTTACACGGTGGCAGTAGCAACAGTATTAACTTTTCGTTTGTGATTGCCAGGTTAATTCACAAAGGAGACAGAAAAGTGAAGGACATTCCAAATCATAAGGATGAGTTAATCCGGAGGCCAGAAAATACTTCATTCAGACTTAACAAATAAAAGGACTTTTGGCAGAGTTTACCCAAGTACTAAGTGCAATCACGACTCTTCTGGTGCAGATCTAAGACCAAAGGAAGGAGGGGACCCAGGATCTAGGCATTTCCAGGAATTGACTGTGACTTTTATGCTGTTTCTCACCCACATAACTGTGGCCTGTGCATCTGTGGCCTGTGCATATGTATTCTTGTTTTGGAAGAAGCACGAGGAAAAGCCTTTTTAGGTGAATATGTACAATCTAAGTGTGACTCAAGACCGAGAGCATAATTTCTTACATACGGGGAATATTCAGTGTAATGCTTCAATAGCTCATAAAAAGAAAGAATCCTCCCCCTTTAAAGTATCAGCATTCCTGATGAATATTCATTGCAAAAGAAAAGTTGGGTTCATGATTTCAGGGAAGTGGAGGTATGTTACCCAAGCCCACGTGACAGGTACAGGCTCTCGATTTGATTCCCACGTTCTCCTTTGCTAAGCTAATGAGCTATAAGCTTCAGACTTGGGTTTTTTTTTTTCTTTACCTTTTAATGTTTTATTTTTTACCTCTCAGCTTTTAGATGGAGCAGACATATTTTCTGGAAGACCCCAAGAGAAGGATACAAGGTTTACATAGTTAATATTTGCCAAACACTCTGAAGATGAAAGTGCCTATCAAATTCAGAATCATGACTATTTTCATCATGAAGCTGATATGAGCTCAGAAATTCCAGAGTGACAATTCAAGAGCCCCACGTTCAAAATGTAAAGTGAGATGACTGTAAGAAATGGTTAAACCAATTCCTGCAATGATTCCGATTCTGAGGGTTTATGTGGTTCAGCAATATTGTATCCCAAGCCATGCATGACAATAAAAATTAGACTGCACGCTTACTAGTCATGTAGAAAACAATTGATAAAAGCAATCCCAAGCCAAATCCCTAATGAGAGACAGCAATCAGCCACCTCGTTAAGGGTAGCAGAGATCAACAACAAACGGGCGCAGACTGGCTTGCAGGGAGTCCCAGTTATACCAGACAAAGCATTTCATAAATCCCTCGGTTAGGAACTGAAAAATTTAGGGGGGACCAAACCAAATCAGGCAACTGACCTCAGCTGTACTTTCTCAAAGACCCCATCCCATTAATTTTCTAAACCTGTATCGAAAGAAGATATTAGTTATAGCTTTCTCATAAATGCCCTTGATCAGATTGAGAAAAGTCTCTTTAATTCTTAGTTCCTGGAAAGTTGCTTTTTTATTTTAAATTAGGAATGGATGTTGGATTCTTTTGTGTACTTTTTCTATGTCCATTGAGATGATGTTTTCTCTTTTTTAGTTCATTAACGTGAGGAATCACTGACTGATTAATTGAAATCAACATATCAGTTCTAGGATAAATTCCATGGAGCGTGGTATATTATACTTTCATATATTGTTGGAGTCGATCTGCTAAAATTCTCTTAGAATTTTCCATGTGTGTTCAACGCACATAAGGAGGGATATTGCACTGTCCTTCTCTTCCCCTGTGATGTTTGCTTTTGGTATCAGGATAATGCTGGACTCATAAAAATTGTTTGGAAAGTATTCCCTCCTTTTCCAAAAGACTTTGTGTAGAATTGGTATTTTTTCTTTCTTAACTATTTGGTAGGATTTATAAACAAAACCACCTGAGCCTGGAGCTCTCTTTGTGAGAAGCTTTTAAACAATCAATTATTTAAGAGATATAGGTAAATTTAATTTCCAATTACCTATTTTTCAAACATCTTTGTTATTGGTTTCTAATTTAACTTAATTTAAATATGGTCAAGGAGTGTACTTTATATTCCTGAATGGCAAAATGTGGTTTATCTTGGTAAATGTCCGATGTGGCCCCAAGGAGATTGCTTATGCTATGTTGTGGGCTGGAGCTTTGCATAGATGTTCCATATTCCAATTTCCTCTCCACTTGTTCTAATTACCAACAGAGTAATATCAAAACCCCTGGCTGTAATTATAGACTTATCTGTTTCTCCTTGTAGCTCTATCAGTTTTTCTTTCATGTATTCTGAAGCTACTAAATTCCATGCATAAATGTTTAGGGTTGTTACGCTATCTTCATTAATGGACTCTTTTATCATTATGAAATGAATTTTTTATTCCCGTTAATGTTCTTAGCCTCAAAATCTACCTTATCTAATGCTACTATTTCACTTTATTTTTTAAAAAATTAGTTTTATCCATCACAAGGGCCACAAAAGCAAAGAAAAAAATGAAAGTAAATTATTAGTTTTAGCATGGTAGATGTGTGCCATGTTTTGCTTTTAAACTATCTATGCCCTTGGCAGCACCTGTAGCTCAGTTGGTGCTTAGCTCAGCCTAGGGCCTGCTAAGCAACAATGACAACTGCAACCTCCCCCCAAAAAATATCTGGGCGTTGTGGTGGGCGCCTGTAGTCCCAGCTATTTGGGAGGCTGAGGCTAGATAATCGCTTAACCCGAAGAGTTTGAGGTTGCTGTGAGCTGTGATGTCACAGCACTCTACCCAGGGTGACAGCTTGAGACTCTGTCTCAAACACAAACAAACAAAAAAACTGTCTGTGTCTTTATGTTTAAAACAGGTTTCTTGTAAGCAGCAATATAGGCAGGTCTTGCTTTTTGGGTCTAGTCTATTGCCATTTAATGTAATTATCAACATAGATAAATGTAAATTTATTATCTTGCTATTTGTTCTCCACTTGTCCTATATGTGTTTTGCTCCTTTTCCCCTCTTTTCTTTTCCTGTATTGTGTTTGAAACCAAAATTTTTTTATGATTTCATTGCATATTTTCCAATCCTTTCAAGAGTTTCTCTACCAGTGCCATTATTCTGTCCCGTGGACTCCAGCTCACAGCAACCTCAAACTCTTCAGCTTAAGCGATTATCTAGCCTCAGCCTCCCAAGTAGCTGGGACTGCAGGCGCCCACCACAACGCCCAGCTATTTTGGGGCGGGGTGCGGATTGCAGTTGTCATTGCTGCTTAGCAGGCCCTGGGTTGGGTTCGAAGCTGCCACCGTTAGTGTCTGTGGCTGGCGCCCTACCCACTGAGCTACAGGTGCTGCCAAGGGCATAGATAGTTTAAAAGCGAAACATGGCACACATCTACCATGCTAAAACTAATAATTTACTTTCATGTTTTTATTTGCTTTTGTGGCCCTTGTGATGGATAAAACTAATTTTTTTTAATAATTGTATTGAATCATAATTATGTACATTGGTGCAATCACAGGGCACGATTCATATACATTCAGAAATATTTTGATCATACTGTTACAGATATCCTTCATGGCATTTCCTTGATCACTATATAAAGACAT
>CAUYON010062724.1:0-21574 GCA_963573935.1 Arctocebus calabarensis | reverse complement strand
AGGGCCAAGAAAGGGGCTAATACAACAACCAAAAGAAAAAATAGAAGAAGAAAGAGGAAGAGCAAATCTGTCAGCAAAATTCAAGAAAACATTTCTCCCAAATTAGAAAAAAGAAAAAAAAAAAGGAAATGGCATACTTGGAATTCTGAGCAAACTAATCACAAGGAACACAAAATCCCTAAAATTTCCCAAAGATTTCCGGTTGGGAATTCCAAATATATCTACACTATGAAGGAAAAACAATGATTTTCTCTGTGCCATCATTTGGGAAAAATTTATTAAATTATTATTAGCAATATGAACTTTATTTTATTTAAAAGAAAACTACGGATTACGGATTAAGGGTTGGTGGGACTATTTTTCACTATTAGCTTTATAGAGCAATTTGACCTTTTAAACTATGTACATAGTACTTAAATGAATGAAGTATCTAGAACCTTATATCACCTTTTATTTAAAAGAGAATGAGTAAACGAGGCTTTATAATAATTATAGAAAGAACTTTATATCAACATAACAGAGGTATTTGATATTACATTAGAGGAAAAATATTGCCCAGACACAACATGCTAGATATTCTGTTGTAAGCTCAGCACTGCTGCCAGTCAGTGATAACAAAGGGTCCTGCTAACCCTATGTATCAAGGATCCCCCACTACTGATACCTAATCAAGGTCTTCGTCCTCACCCTAGATACCTAACAAGTTCCTCTTAGTTATATTCCGTCCACTCCCTCATCCTGCTGTCAGCTGTAAGTCCCCACTTGTTCCTTTTGTATTTGAAGTTGACTTCAATCTCCCTCCCGTACTGCAAAAGTTTTGGCTCCTATTGAAAGTCTTAGATAAAGTCTTTTTTGTCATGTTTCCCAAGTGGCTGGCACAAAAACTTTTAACAGTGACAAGGAAAACTTAACTTTTGTCAAATCCTTTTGCACATATTATAATGTAATAATTAAAATATTCTGTGTAGATGCATTCTAGTATTTCAGTTTATTTCCTTCTTCCCTATGTTCTTGTTTAAAATAATCCCTGAGGGAGGAGGAGGGCCTTACTTGACCTTGAGCTAGCTTTTGGATGTGTGCCAACTTGAGTCCACCAGCGTTGGGCAGGCTATCTCATCTTGAGCTGTTGGACTTCTCTTTGATAAAATCATGTTCTATTGTTTCTCAGCTTGATCCAGACTGGGTGACCTCTCTTTGCTGATTATGCCTTTGCTGGCCTCTCAGTTGTTCTGTAGACTCTGAATCTATGAAACTCTCCTTC
This sequence comes from Arctocebus calabarensis, assembly GCA_963573935.1. Taxonomy (NCBI): domain Eukaryota; kingdom Metazoa; phylum Chordata; class Mammalia; order Primates; family Lorisidae; genus Arctocebus; species Arctocebus calabarensis. Next base: position 20,313 of record CAUYON010062724.1, on the reverse strand, counting down.
TGGCGTTGGGGTTTCGCTGTGCTTCCCCTGATAAAACCTGCACCACCAAAAACTCTTCTCTAATGATATCTGACTTCCTCCAAGGCTGCATGGGATCTGCACTGGTATTCATATCTGTGTCCAGGTCACACAGACCAAAAGGAACCCCTCAAATACAGAATAGACCCTCTTTGTGCTTGACTGTGATTCTCACGTTAGCCTGGGTACATTCTGCAGAGGTCTCTTCAGATCACTTATGGAGAAGAGTGAGAGTCTCCCCCATCTAGGATCTCCAAGCTCAGATTGGGAACTAATATATTTGACAGAAAATCTCTGCTGTCTTGTTCTCATTTTTCAGTTCTTTCTACTCATAATCCTCCTAAGACCAAAACCAGTAGTTTCCTTTCTAAGATTTTAAAGATTTCTATGTCATTTCCTGAGGTGACTTCATCTCTTTATGGAAGAAATTCTATGCTGTGATCCATCAAGACCAGTGCTTTATATTTGAAATGGGAAATAAAGGATTTAAAAAAAAACTACTTTTATCTTAAAAATACCCTATTAATATGCTATAATATTCTATTAACTTTTTATTTCTCTTTTAATTCCCTTTAAAGCACTCCTAATGTTCTCTCTAAGACCCTCAAACATACTAAAAAGAAAAGAAGAAAGTAAAGCAAAAACAAAATATTCCAGTAACAGAATTGTTAAGATCAAACTAAAAGATCGGTAAGGAGAATAAATATAAGATATGATACAAAAATCGATAACCTTTTCTATACTAACAACACTGCCTAAAATAATCCATTTATAATAGCATCAAAAATTATCAAACACATAGGGATTAATTTAACAAGAAAATTGAAGATTTATGTGAAGAATGTCACAGAAAATCTTCCTATAAAAGAGCACAGAAACAAGCACAAACAAATGGAAAACCATGATCTATTCATATATAAGAAACCTTAGCATTATTGAGATGTGCATTTCCCCACGAATAAATATGTACTTTTAATTCCAATTTCAAAAAATTTCAAGGGGAGATAGATATCTTAAAGTTAATATGGCAGAATTATAGGAAGTTGTAAAGAAACTGTAATGAAAGAATATTTATCCCATCTGATATCAAAACTTACTATAGATGCTCTGTAATTCGATAGTATTATAAAGGGAAGGAAAAAAATGAACCCCTGGAAACAAATAGTTTAGAAATATATTTAGCATAAGTGGAGATTCACTATTTGACAAAATTAGTTTTGATTAATCAGCAAAAATATACATTATTTAATAAAGATGTTGGCACAATTGGCCATTCATCTGATAAAAGGTAAACTGCTACCTAACACTTAGAGAGATACAAAAATAAATTTAAATGGATTAAGAACCACCATATAAAACAAAGTACATAGAGAAAGACAGATATGTAGATATAACTTTGTGTGGGGAAACTTCTTAAACAAAATGGAAAATCCAGAAGCTCTGAAAGATAAAACAGATGTATTCAACCACATAGAAATTAAACATTTTTGTGTAGAAAAGGATATGGAAAACAAACTCTAAAAAATATTGGCAAAATATTTGCGACATATTTGACAAAATATATTATTATCTATTTTATACAAAGATCTTATAATAAATTGATAAGAAAAAGGCAAACCACCAAATAGAAAAATGATCAAATGGTACCTATAGGCAAATAACTCAAGAATGAATCTAAATAAACTACAGACTCAGAAGATACATAATCTCTTCAGTAGTCAAAGAAACATACATTAAAATCTCTAAGATATTTTTGATCACTATCAGATTGGCAAAGTCAAAATTAAAAGAGAGCTAGAGACCCTTCTGGTGAGGGTGGAAGTAGAATGGAAGATAGGAATTAGAAATCTTTGGGGCCTCTAGTAAAACAATCTGTTATTATACATCAAAAATAAAAATGCAAATAACTTTGTATAAGTCAGAATTATTAGCTGTAATAAGATAAATTGGCCCCTGGACAATTTAAATAGAAAAGAAATTTAATGAAAGAATATCCATCATTGGTGGAATTCACAAGAAGAAAGAATAAAACAAAGAAAATGGACAAGAATTACTGAAATCTAAATAGCTAGAAGACAGCCAATGGCATGCCCAGGAATAGCCTATTTGGAAAATTTCCGCCAGAGGATGCTGAACATTTTTTTTTTTTTTTTTTTTTTTAGAAAAGAAAGACTTCAAGTTCCCAGTTTTAGAAAATAGATTTTCTTCCTAACCTGAGAAGGTATTTATGAAAGCAATGTCTCATTAGGTTAAAAAAAAAAAATTTTAAAGCTTTGTTGTTGTTGTTGTTGCTGTTGTTGTTGTTGTTAGACAGACTCTCACGCTGTTGCCCAGGCTAGAGTGCAGTGGTATCAGCCTAGTTCACAGCAGCCCCAAACTCCTGGACTCAGCGATCCCCCAGACTCAGCCTCCCGAGTACCTGGGAATACAGGGAACCACCGTGACACTTAGTTAATAGTTTTAAAAGTTTTCAATTCCTTTTATTTAAGTTTAATTTCATTTTTCAGAAAAAAGATCAACTGAGTATTTTTCAATTATTTATATAGATACATTAATACATATATTTAAATATATGTGAATGATTTTGATCTATTTTTAATAATCATCTCTGGCTTGCAGGCTCTTTTGAATAACTTTTACATAATTTAATGAATAATGTTTTTATAATAGAAACATCAGCTTTATTGAAACAATATTATTATTTTAATTAAAAGGAGACTGAGTCATTGATTTTTCTTATTACAAAAGTATTGTATTATTTTAAATACTTTACCCCTGTAAATAGTGGATTCATTTTCTTCTATAACAAAAATGTCTAGAGGGAGTCAGTTCCAAGTTTGATTCCACAGTTCAACCCAGCCAAGATCCTGGATTAAATTTTCTATAATTTTCCACTTGGTTTCAAGGGAACTGTACCAACACCAAGAATCTTGGGCCACATGACAATTTTCAAAGATAGAGAATCTAGGGCATTGCCTCTTTCTTTGCAGGAATTCTGCCTACCAGCTTTCTCCTTATATTTAATTTCTACCTCTACTCTTTGCCTGACTCTCTGGAGACAGGAGATAGAACCAAATTAGGATTCTGCTACCTGGGAAAGGAGAGAAAGATGGTGGCTTTTGAAGAAGTAACATTGTCTATCGCCTGTATTTTTTCTTTTTTTAATGTAGAAAGAAAAAGAAATGAGAGAGGGGGAGGGAGAAATTGGGAGAGAGGGAGGGAAGGGGAAAGTAAGAAGACTGAAGAAAGAGACAGAAAAGAATGAAGGGACAAAGAGAGAAAAGACAAAGACAGAAGAAGAAGATATAAGAAGAAATAGGAAAATAGAAAGAAAAGGAAAGAGAGAAATACAGGGTTGATAAGCAGCTCCAGACTTCTAGACATGTCTACAGCATGCTGATTTTATATCAAATATAATTGGGAATTCAATATCTTAACTGGTCTTCCAAGAAAGAAATTTGGTAATTTTATTAGATACTTTCTTCTTTTGCTCTTCACTAATCCTTAAGAAAATAGTTTGTAGGATAATAGTAATTACTCTTTCCAAGATTTTTCTTCAGCTTTGCTGGGAAGCAAGGAAATGTGTGGTAGAGACCAGGGTTAAAAATCTTAGACAAGTGGTAGAATGATAATCCAATGATAGCGTTGTCTCTAAAATTTAGCATGCACTAAAAAGGTTACGATGTTTTCTGTAATTTCTGGAAATTTATTGTGAATGGATTCCAAAACTTAAGTGTATTTAACATTTCTTAAAAGAATCTACATGGGGTGTTTTTACAAGCTTTCGCTTTGTAGTTTCATAATAAATTTGGGATTGAGAAAGGACTAGAAGTAAATAACAGAGATAATCATTTAACAGAAATGGGAAGGTAGCAATCAAAGAATGCCCTGTAGCAAAGGTTATAATTTCTTTCCCCTTTGCTTTCAAAGAAACTCCTGGCTAAACACCTGATGGATGCTACTGGAGAGGCAAATAGAGATGATAGTAAAAGAGGAAAATAAATTGTGAGATGAAAATAGAAGCCACCACATTGAGAAAAACCACTTTTAATCCTTTGGCACATTTCTCCACAATCCAGAAAACCTTGTGTTCCCCCTACACTAAGAGAAATTGGTGAATTTCAAAGGAACATTCTCATCAGCATCTAATCAGATTGAGTTTGCAATAAATAGGTAACAATTACAGATAATGAAAATAGCATCTAATTGCACCTAGTTGTTCTCTTTCTCCCACATCTTCCTCTCTTCGAAGAGTCTTTAAAAATGGCTCTTAGGATTCCTAGTTAATGTTTTACTGTTTTAATAAAGAGTTCAGTTTTTGTAGTAAATTAGAAAGTATTATAGTATTTTAGTCAACTCTGTCTACTCCATAAAATCTACTCTGTGAAGCACATGTTCAAATCATTACTCAGGGGTAACCTAATCAGTTTCAAGCAAAATGCCCCAAATAGATCCTGGGACCCACAAATCAAAGGAAAGACTGGCAATACTACTTCTTTCCTTTATGGAGAATTGGGCTAAAATACTTAGAAGCATTAAAAGAAAGAATAATCAAGAATTTGACAGTAAAGATAGTGCCGATAAACAAAAAATTAAGCTGTGAAACAAATTTAAAACAACTGAGGAGTTTGTACTTTGGCCAATGGACATGCAACCAATTTCCTTCTTTCATCTCCTACCCTTGGTTGGTTTCTTAAGACAAATATTACATTTGGGCAAAAATTTGAAACCAGTAGGTCACTTAAGATCCAGGGGGGAAATAGTTTTAAACTTCATCTGCCTCAAACATGATTTGAGTTTGAACCAATTTTTTAAGTTTCATTTTTGTTATAATTTGTTTAATCTTAATGAAATAACCTTGTTATTTTCTGTTATTTCCATAATCCTTCTATTTTAAGATGGTCAGTCTGCAACTTGGGGCTTTCTTTGGTTATTTTCAACAGGCGTTATAGTATTCTCTCGTTTGTATAGTCAAGAGGTGGAAATTTGGATCGTAAGATTTAATTAAGACAAGAGTCATTTCATAAAAGATTTGGCAATGCTCTTTCCCTGAATGATGCTCCGGTAAAACAGCTTCACAAGCAGTGAACATAGCAGACAGGTGTGATCGTCAACAAACAAACAAAATCAGCTTCAGATCCTTCCAAACTAATTCTGGGTTTATGACACTTATCCTGACCCTATGGAATTCGAATATCTACAATCCAGTAAATTACAAACTGACAGACAATGAGATTTCTTCTTAAGGAAAACACAAAAGAGAAGCATGTATTTCAGGAGTTTAACCTGAATGAATTTTTTATTTGTAGGACCCTGGAGAAGGAATAAAAGATGTATTTGAGATTCTTTCCTTTAAATATGTTTGTCATTTTAAGTTTATATTGAGATATGAAAGTAAATTTGCTAAAGAGTCTAATAGACACAGGCCAGGGAGCTTTTTACAGACTCTTTCATTGTACATATAAAAAGTCAGGAGAAAAAAATTTTCTGTCGTTACTCTTGTTTACACATATATACATACAAACAAATTTTCTAAAACAGCCTCTGGAGTAAATGTGACTGTAAGTGGTAACACAGCATTCAGAATTCAATTTCCAACCTGCAGTTTTATGCAAAAGCTGCTGGTATATGGAAGAAAACAAAATCTCAGTGAGGTGTCTCCAGTCCAGGGTTAAAGTAGTCATGTTAGTTCTTTTATTTTACTTTATTCTGTATCGTATATACTGGGACACAGAGAAGTCTACCAATTGGGAATTAATTACCTAATCATAGAAAATACATGAAAGTGGTCACAGGGTGCAGCTGTCAAGCATAGCACTCAAATTTTCATTAAAGGCATGCGTTTGCCAGATAGAATAGAGTCTGAAACTCCTGGGGGACTTAAAGACAATTACTAAGGATGAATACAAATTGACTACCCAAAGCAGCTGAGTTGGTAATAATCTCAAGTTTTAGAAGAATTGAAAAAAAAAAAAAAAACTTTAAAACCTGATTTTTTTTTAATTTGTTTTGCTTAGTCTCATTTTAAGTCAATTCACAAAAGCCCTCATGTTTTACTATTCTGTTAGGGACTGATAAATCAGTTGTACCTACCCAAATAGACCTGCCCTGCCCAGGCAGGGTCAGGTTCATGACTTGCCCAGGAAGGGTCAGACAGACTCATGTCCCTCCTAGGAAGTGGGAATGCTGCCGTTTGCTGCCCTTCCTGACCCTTTAAATCCCTATCTGCCATAATCCACGTGTGGAATACTCTTTTTTCTTTTTAATTTTGTTTTCATTAAATCATAGTGTTGTGCCCAGACCAATCCCCAAAGACCACCGGGGAGCCGAGTCCGATGCAAAAGTAAAAGATCCTTTATTCAAACTCGAGTTCGGTCCCTCAGTCCGGCTGAGAGCCCTGAATGCCAGGCAGGCAGTTCTTTTATACTCTTTTTCTTGTGTAAGCAGCAATGCAAGCTAGCGCAATACAGAAGCCAATCACAGCAGTTAAAGTAGGGTCGCAGGGTGGGGAGTACATATTTGTCATAAATCACAAGGTACATCACAAGTTCATTACTGCATGGGTCACAAGTACATGGTTCATGCATAGTTCAAGGGTGCAAAGTACAGTCATAAGAGTTGGATAAGTTTCCAAGGAACTCGGGACTATCCATCAGGGGGTATTGCACCAGAGGTTTCAACATACCCCATCCCTTCCCAGAATATAGCCCCCCCACCCTTGTGGGGGCTGGAGCTAAAACACAAAACACTTCCCCTTTGAGGGGTGAGAGGTTTGTTATATTCTTTAACTCTATGACTTAGGGAATTAGTAGCAGGGGTAGGGGGCTTGGTCATTACATTTTCACCTCTGTTCTCTCAATAGCTGTGTACATTAATGCAATTATGGGTTTGCAATTATGTGCTGGTTTTATATACAATTTGCAATACTTTCATCAAACTGGTTAACATAGCCTTCACCACATTTTCTTAGTTATTGTGTTAAGACATTTATATTCCTTTCTTGATTTCACCCCACCTACATCCAGGTGGAAATAAAGACCTCATTACTTCTACAGAATGGGGATTCTGTTTTCCTTTGTTTTGTGCCCTAGAATAATCTTTCTTCCTTGGGTCCAGAACCTTTCAGGGACTTTTTTGTTTGTTTTCTCCTGATTTACTGGTGAACAGTTACATCTTAGACTAGAAAACTAAAGATGTCCTTTTAAAAGATGTGAACTAAAATAAATTTGAAGTTTCCCTCTTTAGGAGCTGACTGACTAGACCCCCTCTTGGCCAACAGGATCCCTCACACTGAGTTTCTGGCCCTGAGAAAGGAGATGGACCCGCCTCATCCTGCTCCTCCCCTGCTTAGAGAAGTCCTCTGTGACTCACTAACAGTCCTAAGAGTATACAGGACCCACCTGCAGGTCCTCCATATGCATGACAAACCACTTGAGTCTGTCTGGTACTTTGTCTCTAATTAGCAGACCCTTTATCTTAAGCATTCCCTTTCACAGACTCCTGATCTTTTAAACAAAGACTACCTCTTGCAGCCAATTGTCAGCTAAAGAATCTTTAAACCCACCTATGACCTGTAAGCCCACCCTTTTCAGGTGTCCCATACCAAACCAATGTATGTTTCCACATATTGATTTATGACCTCACCTGTAATTCCCTTCTCCCTAAAATGTATAAAACAAAACTGTGACCCCACCAGCACAATTCCACAGGCTCAAGGTTTCTCAGGTGTGGCTCCCGGTCATGGTGCTCAAATTTGGCTTAGAATAAACCTCCTTAAATTATTTTACTGAATATCGCTTCTTTTCTGTCGACAAGTATAAAGACTATATAGGAACCTCTAAGAAAACTTAGTCTATTCACCTTAAAACAAAATTCTAATACCCTAAATTCATTATGGTATTATGGACTGAATGTTTGTGTCCCTATAAAATTCATATGTTGGAGATCCTAACCTCCAATGTGATGGTATTTGGAGACGGGGACTTTGGAATTAAGTTTAGATAAAGTCATTGGGGGGGGGCTCTCCTGATGGGATTAGTGTCCTTATTCTCTTGGTTTCTTTGTTCACCATGCAAAAACATATCAAGAAAGACAGCTTATAGCTAGGTGTGATGGCTCACACCTGCAATCCTAGCACTCAGGGAGAACGAGGCAGGTGGATTACCTGAGCTCAGGAGTTGGACACCAGCCTGAGCAAGAGCGAGACCCCATCTCTAAAAATAGCCAGGTGTGTGGCAGGCACCTGTAGTCCCAGCTACTTGGGAAACTGAGGCAAGAGTATCACAAGAGTTTGAGGTTGCTGTGAGCTATGACATCATTGCACTCTACCAAGGGTGACAAAATGAGACTCTGTAGAAAAAAAGTGAAAGAGAAAGGAAGGAAGGAAGAAAACACCTTCTAAAAGACAAAAAGTGAGCCCTTATCAGGAAGTAGATTGCTCAGCACCTTGACCTTAACTCCTCAACTTCCAGAACTGTGAGAAAATACATTTCTCTTGTTTAAGCTACATTGACTATAGTATTTGTCATCACAACTACAGCAAATTAATATACCTAGTCAATAAGAAACTGACATTACACAAATGTTTAGAATGAGGAGGTCAGACTAACCTTACCTCTGTGTCCCCCTTGAGGAAGTCATTAACCTGCCTTAATTTATTTCTTCATGTAAAAGTAGGGAGTCATAATCCCCACCTTAGTCAAGTGTGTGAATTCAGACAAGATGAAGCAAAAGGCTTCACAAAGTCTCTGAAAAGAGGCAAAAACTAAATGAAGTTTGATTACGTGGGCCCAGCAGCCTCACTTCCACAGGGAGTTGCAGCCTGCAGATTCCAGTCCTTGTTTCTCCCAGTAGTTCATTCACTGCACATTAAGATACACTTTGCATTTCCTTTTTTATGATGCCAAGAAGAGTTATTTCACTATTCAAATAGATCTTCTGAAATGTATTATCACTTTATGGGAAGATGATGTTACCCTTTAAAATCTTCTCGTTTCACAAGGGCCTGGGAATAAAACTCTAAACCTGTCTGCTTAATACACAAATTACTCAATGGAGTAAACATTTTTCAACATTTTATATATGCTGGAAAAGTATTGTCTTGATTGCCGCAGAACATACAAGGGTGATTAAGACGGGGCTTTGTCCTCATAGAACCCAGAATAGTGAAGGAGACTGATGGGCAAATAAACATCGTAAGCAGAGTCACGACTGTTCTGATAACGTAACGGGGAAGGTGGGGTAACATAATGGTGTGGGGGGGAATAGTGACAATACAAAGATTAGATTGATCTTCCTAGAGTAGACAGAAAAGCTATCTTACAGAAGGTGAAATAGGTACATTTCTCAGAGTTACTTTAACTTTGTTCACTACTTCAAGAAGACATAATAGCCAAAGTAAAATGAAGGAATTTGTGGAAGGACCATTATATGCAATGTGCATACTACAAAGCTCCCTATGTCCTTTTCCTGTTTCAGGAACCCACACGGGATACCTGCCACATTGCCCTGAACAATACCAAACAATATTAGTAACAAATTACAACCATTATTACCACTGTGTTGCTACTACTACTAATAAAACTATAATAATAAAAAATACTCCCAAACATTTGCATGGTGCCATATACATCTCACTGCACGTCTACTCTACAGTTGGCATTCTTCATTTCGTGCAAAATGAGGAAACTGATGTTCGGACAAACTCAATAATTTGCAAAATTAATGCATTTTTGTTATAAATAAAAGCATCAATATCATTGATACATCTTTTTTAAAGTGATAAAATATTAGAAGAAAAGACAATTCCACATCTTTCAGCTGCTTTACCCAACTATCATCCCAGCTTCCACTGTACTTGTTCTTAACTACTTGAAAAAATTAGTTAACATTTTCATTTGCATTAATTAACATTCTGAGAACTCTAACAAATGCTATTCATAAGCTGTGTTTACAGTACAGCTTTTCCTTTTTTTCACATTTTTAATCATGAAAGTAAAATATGTTCATTATAGGTAACTGAAAAATATAGGCAAATATTAAGGGAAAAAAATTAATTTATATCCTTAAAACTCAGAAATAACCACAGTTACCATGTGAAGATATATTTTCCTCTAGATCATTTTCTTTTCTTTGTTTCTCTGCATGTTTGTGCATGTATTTTTATTAGGGAATGTCATATGTAAACAGTTGTGGTATATTATAAATATCTTTTTGAATAACTTTAGATTCAAAGAACAGCCGCAGAGATAGTACAGTGTTTCCATAAACCTTTCATCCAGCTTCTCCTAATACATTTATTCACATCTTACACAAATATGATGCATTAACTAGAAATTAACTTAATTATTTTCTTCAGATTTCATCAATTCTTGCACCGGTATCCTCTTCCTGTTGCAGGATGTAACCGAGTTTCAATTGCCTTCATTCATCATGTCTCCTTCTCTGATGTGTGACAGTTTTTGTCTTTCCTTCTTTTTTGTGGCCTTGACATTTTCGAAGGCTACTACTCAGTTATTCCATAGGCTGTCCCTCAATTTGGATTTTTATGATATTTTCCCCTGATTAGTGTTCTTATCACACACATCAGGGAGGACATAGTATCAACGTAATTTATCATCGGTGAAGTTAACCTTGATCACTTGGTCAAGGTGGTATCTGTCAGGTTTCTATTTCTTTTCCTTTTTATACTTTGTTGTTTGAAAATGAGTCACTACATCCAGCCCACCATAAAGACATAAGAGGGATTATGCTGCACATCCTGGAGTAGTTATAAAAATTTTTAAAGTGATGATTTGCCTCTTCTCTCTTATTTATTTATTTTCCCATCATTGGCTTATGTAAGTATGGACTCACGAATATTTATTTTTGCTTTGGGCTTTATGTCATTTAGTTTTTTGCTTAAATTCATCCCAATTTGGCCATTGATAGCTCTTTTATCTTGGCTTTTGTGCCCTTTTGAAATGTTCCATTTCTACTGTTTTGCTTTGTTTTGTTTGTGAGCATATCCTTACTTTCTGGCACCACAAAATGCTCTATGTTTAGATCCCCCTGAACTCTAGTGTCAGCCATTGCTCTAACAAGTTCTTATTCTTTTTATTAGACAATGGTATTGGAAACCAAGATCAGAGTTCTTGGAACTATTTATTTATTTCTTTATTTTGACACAGAGTCTCACTTTGTCACCCCTGGTAGAGTGCTATGGTGTCATACCTCACAGCAACCTCAAACTCCTGGGCTTAAGCAATTCTGTTGCCTCAGCCTCCCGTGTAGCTGGGACTACAGGCACCCTCCACAATGCCTGGCTATTTTTAGAGTCTGGCTCAGGCTGGTCTCCAACCTGTGAGCTCAGGCCATCAACCCACCTTGGCCTCCCAAGTGCTAGGATTACAGGCGTGAGCCACAGCGCCCAGCCCTTAGGAGTTACCTTTTAAATGGAAACAATGTCCAATAACCCAGTAAATTTTTCCCCAAGTATCTGGTTATATAAACAAACATGAAATTGAACAATCTATTCTTGATTTTATCTACAATTTATGCTTCTTTAATTTTATCTCACTAAAAGGATAACCTGCAACGTATACTGTATTGGTTAAAAGTCTAAATTCTGAATCAGAGTCTGTGTTTGTATATTTGATATGTGACATTGCACAAGTTGTTTAATCTTCCCATCTTTAGTTCTATCATCTATAGGAAAGAAATAGCAATAAAGTACCCACCTCACAGGGGAATTGTGAGGCTTTAAATTAGTTAATATTTGAAAATCACTTGGAATGGTACCTGGCACCAAATAATTACAATATAAATATTCGTTATGTTTATTACTATTCTGACCAATTTTAACCAGAATTCCAATACAAAAAGGAAACATCCAATATTAGCCAAGACTTATAGAGCCTACCTTCTAAGAAAGGTACTCTTTCATCCTATTTATAAAATACATCTTATTTTTAGATGAAATATTTTCATATTATTAACTTAAAATTTCTTCAATGAGAATAATTTAATCTGTATTTTATCCTGTGTTTATATTCAATTTCCCATTAAAACTTTATAAGCGAATGGAGCATAGAGGATATTTAGGGCCGTGAAACTGTTTTGTATGATACTATAATGTTGGATACGTGTAATCATATATTTTTTAAAACCCACAGAATGGTCAACATCAAGAGAGAATTTTAATGCAAACTATGGACTCTGGATAATAATGATGTGTCAATGTAAGTTCATCCAAGGAAAAAATGAACAACTTTTGTGGGGGATGTGAATAATGGAGAAGCTATGTATGTGTGAAGGCAGGAGAGTCCTGGGAATTCCCTGTGCCTCCTGCTCAATGTTACTATAAATCTGAAACTGTTTCCAAGAAATAACATCTATTTGAAAAATTTAAAAAAAAATGTACTAGAGCATCTTCAAGATGGCCTTTGTCATTTCCTTCTCTGGCTGTATCTGCATGCTATAACTCATGCCAAAAACTAGAACCCGGTTTCCTTCCCCTGATTTTGCAACCTTCCCAGTGATTTGTTCAATCAATGAAATGCAGCAGAGGTAATATAATTAAAGTTTTGAAAGTGAGAGTCATATGAGGCATTGGCACTTATACCTAGATCTCTAGAAACCTTTATTTTGGGACCGACTCATCTTAGAACTAAGGGGTCACATAGTAGAAGCTCACACTGTGTGGAGGGAACAACAGAAGGCATGCAGGTTGATGACTCCAATTAAGTTATCAGCTGACCACCAGCAATAACTCTCAGCCCTCTTAGATCAAACCTTTAACGATTGTGGACCCCGCTGACATCTGATGCCGGCACACGAGAGTTCCAAAACCAAAATTCCAAACTGTGTCCACTCTAATTAGTTATTGCATTCAGCCCCAAAGTTCTAGGGTGGTTTGTCTCGTAAAATAACTGTGATCTTTCCAACTCTTTATACTCAATCATTGATGAGCAACTTTGTACAAATTTTGACATGTAGAAGTAGCACATGTCAAAAGATTAATAGCTTTTTGACTAATGGATGTGCCATTCTGACCTAATGAATCTATGTCACTTAACTTGCTTTAGCTGGTGTATCATGAAATCTAACCATTTTTTTTTCTTTCAATGACAAATGTAATTTTGAAGAAATATTATGATCATGTGATTGGGTTTCAAATCCAATATAACTTTTTCATATCAAATATTTCAAAATAGTGATAAAGCTTTTACTTATATACGGCAACATCTTGGATTTTAATAATTCTTCACTAAGATTCAAATGATAGTGTCAATGAAACATCATTAGTGAACATTTTCACTCCATGCTTTCAATACTTAATTTTCATTTTGAATCTATAAATTCTGTACATGTTAATATCTTCATAGGAGCCGTGCTATTTTTTTTTTCAATAAGTGCCTCTAGGTGTTCAATAATGTAGAATTTAGCAGCCTAATAACTATGCTCCAAAACTATCCTATGTGAGAGTCATTCATAAAAAATGTTTTTGATTCTTAAAAGCTGACAAAACTCTTGACAAAAGTCTTTCTTTGGAAGAGCAATATAATTCAGTACGAAATAGCAGAGAATGGTGTCTGATCTCATTTCTTCACATAAACCTACAGGATAGGATGGCTTGGATTTTATTAGACTGACCATTTTGATAATGTCATTTAAAGTGGAATTCTGATCTATAGGAAATGTCTACATCTGAAAGCCTCTCTGTGAAGACAGTAATGTAGTTCTAGAATATTAAGGTTCCTCATATGAACTGTATCCAAGCCTTTACAACTTTGTATCATTAGTCTTTCATAGTAAGGCACACAAATTGCTGTAGGATTACTGCAATATTGGGTTTATATCAAAGTATTCATTTATCAATTTAAAAATTTCTTATATAGTATTACTATCTCCTTTTTACGGGTGAGAAACTGAGTCAAAAGCAAATTATATAGCACTGCCCAAGATGAAAAAAATAGCAAATGGTAAAGCCAGGGTTTAAAGCCAAGTGCTATATAGTTTCAGGGTCTGTACTCTTAAAAAAATTACCAACTAGGCCAGGCACGATGGCTCAAGCCTATAATCCCTGCACTTGGGAGGCTGAGGCAGGTGGATGGCCTGAGCTCATGAGTTCAAGATCAGCCCGAGCCATAGTGAGACCCCATCTCTAAAAAATAGCAGGGTGTTATGGCGGGTGCCTATAGTCCCAGCTACTCGGGAGGCTGAAGCAAGAGAATCAATCACTAAAGCCCAAGAGTTTGAGGTTGCTGTGAGCTATGACACCATGGCTCTAACCAGGGTGACCAAGTGAGACTCTGTCTCAAAAAAAGAAAGAAAAGAAAAAAAATTACCAACTGAAGAGTGAACTAGACAAAGTGCAGGTGATTCAATTGAAAGATGAGAGGAAAGTGATGTGGTGGTTTGGCTCCTACACCATGGTCTTCGGCAGCTGTTGCTTCAACCAACTCTTAAGAACCAGAACCACACTCTGTTGTTCAGCAACTTTGCAGAATCAGCATTTATGTTCAAAATATGATCCAATCTTTGTAAATTTATAACATTTTCAAATTATTAATTTTCCTTCACTATAAAAATGAATTACCACCACTGCTAATTTGTGGGAAACTAAGTAAGAAACTTTTCTTGAAGCTGCATTTGCAGAGCAAGCATTATCTTTGGACATAATTTTTTAATTTTTTTTTCTTTTGTCTTGTACCTCTACTCAGGAAAACAGGGCACTATTTAGTGTTACAACATCCTACAGAGAATTTCAATATTTGGTCCTGGTGTTAGGAGCTCTTGGTTTCAACAACTCCATGAGCTTTCTTTGAAATGACCATTAGTTTTTTTTTAATTTTTGATTAAAATTCTGATGGAGATTTTGGGATGATTGGGCAAAACCTGTTCCATAGCCACTAATTAGTACGAGCACAAAGAAATAAAGAAGATTTGGATACACATCCGAAAGTTCCATATTTTAGTTTGCTCAGGGCATACTGGTTTAATTTCCTCCTGACTCCCTATGGCACTTATTTGAACTCTTAACGTACACTGATTCTAAATATGTAATACCATCATGCTGTGTCCTTGACCACATTATAAAGTCCTGGCAATGTTCTTCACCTTTCTGTTGCACCTCACCACTCTGTGTTTATATCCTCTCTTCTACTACCGTAGCTCCACAAAAAACCTCCACCACTCTTGCCACCATCCTTCCCACTCACTTCTCCCTCCAGTTCGCCTCAAAATGTATACCACTACCTCGGGGAATCTTCCCAAGTTCTGCCTCCCAAAACGACCAGTTCTTCATTACTTTTATTTGATTCAGTAGAGCTCATGAACCATAGTCTCTACAAGTCCAAGAATAATTAACATGGAAGGAGACACAGAACATTTAGAGTCAAGAATTATAGGTTTGGGAGAGTGTATTGATTACAAAAGCAATGTCACCATCCAAAACTGCCTCAGAGAGAGAAACAACAACAAAAATACGTTAAGCCCTATTTTAAACATGTCTTCTTCAAACTCTCCCATTACCATTCTGTTCCCCTCAAAACGTATACACCAAAGTGGGTTTCTCTCAGAAGAATGTCAGAAGGCTAAAATGATCAGAGCAGTTGCTGAAACAACAGAGAATGGGAGGTAAGGAAGAGAGGTGGAACCAGGTAGTGCCTGTGGCTCATGGAGGTGGTGGGTTCAAACCTGCCCTGGCCAAAAACTGCAAAAAAAAAAAAAAAGAGGTGGAACCATCTAGATGTGGGGAGAGAAAAGTGAAACCCAGATAGAAAGTGGGCAAAAAAATGTCTTTTTTTTTTTGCTTTTTTCTTCACTTTAATTCTTAGTGAACATTAAATTTGTTTCTATTACTCTTAAAATTTCCCCAGTCTCTTAACTTGTGGACACCTTTCCTAAAGACTAAGACCTTGAAGAAGTAACGTTCAAGTTTGGACTTGAACATAGAATACTTTACAAACCAAAAAAACACAAAGGTGGAGAAGAGTATTAAGGAAAAGAAAGAAAAAAGAGAAAACAGGGATAAAAGTAGAACATTCCAAAATTAAGGGGAAGAGGACATTTAAAGGTCATGAAGCAAGAAAGAGTTTAGCTTTAAATAAAGGAAAAAAAATAGTCCAAGTTCCAAAATAATACTGCACTAAGAGGTCACAGAGAAGCAAGCTGAGAACTGACCATTAGATTTGTGGTTGGAAGGAAAGTAATAGGATATTTAAGAATTACAATAAAATCAAATCCAAATTCATCCACCTTTGTAGTCAGCATTTTTGATTGAAAACTTTGACATATTTTCCAAATCGAAGCAGAGCAAGAACTATTTTCATAATTAGGTACTTTTTGCTACATATCATCTGGTTTACATTGCACTAGTGCAATTTATTTATTTATTTATTTATTTATTTCTTGAGATAGAGTCTCACTCTGTCACCCTCTATAGAGTGCTGTAGCATTGCAGCTCACAGCAACCTCAAACTCTTGGGCTTAAGTAATTCTCTTGCCTCAGCCTCCCTAATAACTGGGACTACAGGTGCCTGCCACACTGCCTGGCTATTTTTAGAGATGAGGTCTTGCTCTGGCTCAGGCTGGCCTCAAACCTATGAGCTCAGGCAATCCACCTACCTCGGCCTCCCAGAGGGCTGGGATTATAGACATGAGCCACCCCACCTGGCCTATACTAGTACAATTTAAAAGCATAATTAATGACACGCTTCTTGTTATTTCCCAGCTTGGAGGCAGTTTGTGATATTTGTGGTATTTAATTGTTGAATATGTTTTGATTCTTCACCCAAGAGGAAAAAAGTCACCTATAAGGCATCTCTCATGAGGCTGATCACTTCAGGAGGGACGTGGGTCTATCTGGCAAAACGAAGAAGAAAAGCAAAGGAATTGTTGAGAAGTATGATATGGTTTTCAAGAAAAAGAAAATACTGCAAGATACAGTTCTTGGAACTTAAAGACAACCCTGGGATATGAATCATTTAACACAAGTGACAGGTCAGTCATTAGGGTTCCCATAAACATTATTTGCATCCCCACCTCTCACTTACAATTTCTCTAATGGTAGCTATAAGTACTTATTACCTCATTACATCATTTTTTGAGCATCCAGTAGTACAGGTGATACAGAAAAAGAGAAGTGGTATTCAATTGCCTTCTGGAAGGTAATGTCAAAATATACTAAGTAATAAGTTACAAAATATCACGAGCAAGTGGAGACGTAGAAAGGAATTTAATAATATAATACAAAGCAGGCTTTTCATAAAGACAGGAAATCTCCCTCCTTGTTGAAGTTGAGTTGTTCACATTGCATCACGGCAGTGGCATACTCATATTTGGAGTTTTTAATCTATCTGTTACCCTGCTCCCTTCCTTAATCATAAATAATTTTGTGTAAAGAATAAATGCATTTCTGGGGTATAGGTATACCATAGAATACTATTCAACCATAAAAAAGATAGAGACTTTACATTTTTTGTATTAACCTGGATGGAGATGAAACACGTTCTTCTTAGGAAGGTGTCACATATCACAAGAATGGAGAAGCAAGTATCCAGGGTACTCATACTAGTGTGAAGCCAGGAGATGATCTAATACACACCCACATAAGAGAAAAACCCAAATCAATTCAAGGTGGGGGCAGCAGAACGAGAGAGCAGGAAGAGGGAAGGAGGGGGAGAATTGGTGTGCTCCCACTTAATGGGCACAATGTAAGGGTATGTGGCACACCTTTGGGGTGTGGGACACAATTACAATAGCTACTCTTCCTACAAATGCAAAGCAATTATTTATACACTCGGAATAATCTGAAAAAAAAATGGAGAAAAAAAGAAGAAATGCTCTGTTGAAAACTGATACAGTCTTTGTGTGCAATATCCTAATACTTCCCAACCTACATTCTAAAAGGATAAACTTTTACCATCCTTCAGTTTATAATTTTTTTAAAAGTATTATTTTTATATCATTTGATCAGATAAATATGGCTTAACCTTGTAAGCAGAAAAGGTATAGATATCTAATGTATAATTGAATAAACCAGTTCACAAATTTAAAATCACATGTTAGCAAAATCATTATTTATTTGACAGTACTCATGGCTACACAACATTGTATTTTTGAAAATACGGTCTTAGGGCCTACAGAATATAAAAGACAATTTATTTGTGCAATACCTCCCTTCACCATAAAGTGCATTTAACGAGGAGAGGTTTGTAGCATTACGTGTTTCTCAGAATTCAATTCAAACATTTACTAAGTGCCTGCAAAGAATGAGTCTTTATGCAATTTATAGGATAATACAAAGGTAAGTGAGGCTTCCTTTCTTCCTCAACATTTCACATACCCAAAGGAGAGCTAAACACACACAAATGAAAATAATATAGATAAAATGTGAGAATGGTTAAAAATAGATATATAACTAATCATTAAGGGAACAAAGAGGGGATAGAGATTAATGTCTGCTAAACCCAGAAGAAGATGATACAGAGCCTAACAGAAAGGGGAGAGCTCAGGAAGGCATCATTAACAACAATGGATTTAAATGGCAGTGGTGCATTTTCTAAGCTATGCATCATTTTTCTTTAAATAGGGCGGCTTTTTATCTGTATATAATATTTATCTCACAGTCTTAAGATTTGAGGAGTTTTGCAAAATTGAAATCATTACACAGGTATAAATATTGAAATCAATACATTGTTATTATTGCTGTGTCCCCAGGCCTATGGTAAGCATTGTGACAATGGTGAAAGCCCCATTAGTGCTGCCTTGAAACCTAGGACACTGGGTAGGGGAAGACAAAATACTCCAGAATATACAAGGCAGACAATGCAAGGCACCAGAAAGCTAAATGTTGCTGTTGATTTTCTGGTTCTCCATTGACCCAGCCAACAACCGAGGCCTCATCTACAAACTTCTGCACCAGAGGAACTAGGATGCTGGCCAGGGGTTCCTTGACCCTAGGTAGCAATTATAAATACAGGATTGGGATAGTTATTGACCTGAGATTCCTGAGATTCCAGTTGACCAAAGATTTATTGTAGCCTATCTTAAGAAACCCCAATATGTCTTAATGTATGACATACCCCCAAAATATTTGTGTATGAGGAAACAAGAAATACTCTCTTTCACACTAAGTATTTGAAAACTCATGACCTGTTTTGGACATATATCATGTGCCAGGTTATTTACTATTTTTAAGCCCTAGCCTAAAAGGACAAATAAAAAGTATTATCTTTTTTGGTGTGTGAAAATACATATAGAGAAGTTTATCACCTACTTCCCAAAGTTATCTGTGTTGCCTCAAGGCTAGAGGAGTGTGGAATAGAATATGAGGGGACATGGATGGAAGTGAAGAGATGACTGGAGCCAATACACCTGTTGAGCAGTGCTGGTCTGGAGTGGATACCACCTGCTCGTGCCCTGCCCCCTCCACCAAGCACAGCTAAGCTCACACAGGTAGGCCCTCCTGCTGCAGAAGCTTCATTCCAGCAGCACCAGGGCCCCCTGGACACACACGGCCTGGAGAGATACATCTTGGTCCCCAGGGTCTCTCTTTCTGACTGGGGGGAGACATGTTGTCTCAGCCCAGCTTCCTCTCTTCCTCCCCAGGGTGGGAACAGCCGGGTCTGGGAGGAGATGTACTTCCCCAGCCATTCCCAGCTTGTCTCCTTGATAGAAAAGAAGACTAAGGGTCTTTACCTGGTTTTGGTATTATGGTGATGTTTGCTTCATAGAATGTATTGGGGAGGATTCCTTCCTCCTCAATTTTTTGGAATAATTTCTTTAGTATAAGAATAAGCTCTTCTTTGAAAATTTGATAAAATTCTCATGTGAGACCATCTGGACCAGGGCATTTTTTTTGTTGGGAGATTTTTTATTGTTTCTCTGATCTCAGTGCTAGAAATTCATCTGTTCAGGATATCTATTTCATCTGGGCTAAGTCTAGGGAGAGGGTTTGATTCCAAATATTGATCCATTTCCTTGGCATTGTCAAATTTCTGAGCATAAAGTTTCTGGTAGTATTCAAAGAAAATCTCTTGTATTTCTGTAACATCAGTCGTTATTTCCCCTCTATCATTTCTGATTGCAGTTGCTAGAGATTTTACCTTTTTATTTCTAGTTAGTCTGGCCAAAGGCTTATCTATTTTATTTATTTTTTAAAAAAACCATCTCCTTGTTTCATTAATTTTCTGAATGATTCTTTTGTTTTCAATTTCATTAATCTCAGATTTAATTTTGGATATTTCTTTTCTTCTGCTGGGTTTAGGCTTAGATTGTTCTTCTTTTTCCAATTCCATCAGATGGTTTGTG
>CAUYON010062723.1:0-48763 GCA_963573935.1 Arctocebus calabarensis | reverse complement strand
CCCCCCCCCCCCCCCCCCCCCCGCCTTGCCCCAGGTGGTTGCCTGCCTTGGGGTATAAAGAAAAGTTCCTTCATTTCCTCTGCTGGTTTTTCCAGGTGAGATGATACCCAGCAAAGGAAGAGGATATGGTACCCAGCTCTACTCAGGAGCCATGGGGAGGACAAATTGTGCGGCTTTATTTTTCCTTCTCCTGCAATTCTAAGCTGAACAGCTGTGCCATAAATTTGACATTTTAGCCTCTAAGACTTGCTTTGAAGAAAAGGTTCAGTGGTTCTAAGAGATTTTCATGTAAAGTACCAAACTAGAAGTTCTTAAGTGTTTTTGACCATGACATAGTCTGTACTACTACATCTCAACAGATGATGGTACCTTGACCTGAAGAGGTTTTGCATGGAAACCTCACATGGTCATTGCTGATGGGGCACCTTGTCTGGGCCCAAAACCTTCACACACTTCCCCAAATAACCCAGAATGAGACCCTTGGGCTTACACCTCTGAGTCACTGCTGTCTTCAATAAGGTCAAAGGAAACCAGAAACCGGGACATTGCCTTCTTCCCTACCCAGACTAATGGCATTAAAAAGAATTTTTTTCTAGAGGTCCTTAACTTTGACCTGAACTTTCTTCAGTAGGTCCTTGGTCTTGGGGATCTGAAGAATGAACCCATGGACCACACACAGATCAGTGGTAAGATAGGATTTTATTAGACAGAAAGGAATATAGAAGGACTAAAAAGCACCAGAAGTTTTGGCAGAAGGAAAGACCCAAGTGGGAAGCTTCTACATGGATTCTTTGTGTAGGGATATAAGGCCTTGAGAATTACATTTGGCTGGGACTTGGTAGATGGAAACACTTTTTCAATATTAATGGTTGTTATTGACGAATGAATGAATGCAATCCCTCCAGCTCAGGCAAAATTTCAGGGTATTCCCTTCATGAAATTGCACAGGCCTGGGAAACTGGGGCCCCTGTCCAGCCTTACATGGAGGACCCCTGTATCAACTTGGTGCATCCCTTTACACAAGAAAAGTTTCAGAAGAAAAGCTTCATCCTACACACTCAGTGTGGATATTGGCAGTACGTAGTTGTGAGACTCTTAGCGTCCCCAATAAAAATGAAAGGAAGACGGCGCTAATAGCCAGTGATGATCCTGGCATTCTGAAAGGTGCAATAGACCATACAGATTGAAAGGGGAACTATGGGTTAATAAATCTGGTTTGGCACCATTTGCTTAGAAGTAATTTTGTTAGGAACCAGAAGGGCCAGTTTTGCTAATCGTTTACTGTGCAGTATGAGACAGCTTTGATAAAGTAGAACAGCTGTGATTTTTAAACCCATGCTTTAGGACTAGATTTGACACAATGTTCTTTCCTTCTTTTTTTTTTTTTAGTAATATATGCGTTTAATTATTTATTTATTTATTTTCAGGGGGTTTTTTGGGGGGGGGGCAGGGCTGGGTTTGAGCCACAGGCGCCATCCTGCCAGTGTTATTTCTTAATAAATGCATTTCTCTCATTTATACCTAGTTTCATGGGGCAGAGTCATTTTCAAAGAAAAGTGTGTTCTGTGAGGTGTAGTAGAGCACTGAGTACTTTGAGAGCTTCCTATAGTAAGGGAGGTGTGGGTTTTAAGAGACCAGAACCTTCTGAATGAGTTGCTGACATGTCCTGGCTAAAACATAAGGAACCCCAGAGGTGAGAGATACTATCAGTCTAAAAAGGTTCTTAAATTGAAGAGGGAGTCAAGGGGACCTGACCTCTGATACTGAGGCCATAGAGCTTCAGTTGGTTAACCTCAGAACCTCAATTTCTTCAACTTTAAGGTTCTTTCCATAGCCATGTTCTGATTCTATTACTGATTTCTCATTCGTAAACTATTAATGATCAATTACCCATGAGTGTACCTAAGTAATGATTGACTATGTTGATATTTTCCACAAATACTGATCTTGTAGTACAAATGTTTATAAATCTATTCAGTTTTAAAGTATTACAATGGGTGATTTATTTGCTCTTAAATATTTTTCAAGCTTCAGTGGATGGAAGCATTAAAGTTTGGTATTTCTATGATTGAATGCACAAAACCATGTGTATGGTTTTTGGATTTTGATCAGCTCCTCCAACCTTTATATTTTCAAATGGAGTGTTTTAATTACAAAGTGATTTCTGCTTTTTGAAGGAAAAAATAATATAAAAATGTAAAACATCAAAGTCTTCTCTATCTTTTCCCCAATCCTAAATGTTTGGAGTATAGCATTCCAGAATTTTATATGTGTGTGTGTTATGCAAAAAATATATATATATATAATTTTTATGTAAAGAGATACATTGTTTAGCAATTTCACTTTTTTCTCTTGGAATTTTATCTGAAACATTGCATGGAACAGTAGGTATAGATTCACTTTACTTATTCTTATATCAGCTTTTGATTTTACAGACTCAGCACCTTAAATTTTAGTCTGTATAGATATTATTATACACTGACCTATGGAAATTTGTACATATTTACTGTAAAAAAATCAGATTATACACATAAACAAGAGAGTAATCCTGTAATGCTTTCATATAGAGGTAACTATCAATATTTCGATATGTCTATTCTTAAAGGCATTTTATATACAAATACACATATGTACGCATATTTACATATTTTCCATTAAAAACTATTCTATGTTACATTGCTACTTTATAGCATATTATTCCCTTTAAATATACTGGAATTTTTTCCAGTGGCTTAAACATTTTAAAAGTTTTTGATACAATAGTCCCTATTTGTCTTCCAGAAATCCTGATTTAAACTCCCACCGGCTTAGTAAGACTGTTCATTTCTCTTCACTCTGATACCGGGATTTAACAAATTTTTAAGTCTTCATTTCTCTGAAAGGTAGAAAATAGTATCTTCTTATAGTTTTATTTTTAATTGACTGATAATAATTGTATATATTTATGGGATGTAATGTGATGTTTCTTTATGTGTATGCATTGTGGAATGATCAAATTAGGCTACTTAGCACACCTGTTATCCATTTATCATTTCTTTGAAGTGAGGACATTTAAAATCCTCTCTTTTTTTTTTTCTTTTTTGGTATTTTGCTATACAATATATAGCATATTATTATCAACTATAGTCACCTTGCTGGGATAGAATGCAACACTTATTCCTCCTAACTTTGTTACCCATTTAATCTCCAGCCCCCATCCTCCTCTCTACTTTGGAGTTCAACTTTTTTAGATCCATGTGTAAGTGAGATCATGTGGTATTTGTCTCTCTGTGCCTGGCTTACTTCACCTAACATTATGTCCTTGAGGTTCATGCATGTTGTTGCAAATGACAGGATTTCTTGGGATCTTTTTTTAATGGCTAAATAGTATTCCATTGTGTATATATACCATTTTTTTTTTAAGAATCAAAGTACTGGAAATTTTATTTTGGTATTTTTTGAAAGATACTCTTTTTTTAAGTTTTAAAACTTTCATTTTAGAACTTACTTAAAGAGAGTCAAAAATTCAGGGTAAGCTCATTGGGCTGGTGCATAAAAAGATGTATATAAGGCTCAGTTCTCTGATAGTCTAGAGGAAGAAGAAGAGGAGAAAAAAAGAAAATTATGAAAAATAATATTTTAAGTTGAGGGCTTTGGGTTCTGTAAGATAAATCAAGACGCTAGAGGCTGTTTCCTGTTTATAATTTGGCACCTGAAATGACCAGAATGTGCCCCATATCTTTCTAAAGATATTTGTTGTACAGAGCCCGTGTGCAAATATTTTGTAAAGAAAACAAAAAGGAAATATGTAAGTGGCATTATATTGTAACTTGAGGACTCTGTCTTCTGAGCTTTAAAAAAAATGTATGACACGTAATAATTGTACATATTTATGGGTACAGCGTGATACTGTGATACATGTGTACAATATGTAGTGATTAAACCAGGGTGATTAGCAAACTATGTCACCTCAGACATTTATCATTTCTTTATGTATATATGTATTTATCATTATGTATATTATGTATTTATCATTTCTTTGTATACCACATTTTTAAAAGCCACTCATTTGTTAATGGATACTCAGGTTGTTACCCAATCTTGGTTATTGTGAATAATGCTGCAGTTAACGTGAGAATGCAGACATCTTTTTGACATACTGATTTCAGATCCTTTGAGTATATACCCAGTAGTGGGATTGCTGAATCATATGGCAATTCTATTTTTAGTTTTTTTAAGAACCTTATACTCTTCCAAAATGGCTGTACTAATTTACAATGTCACCAGTATTTAAGGCAATTTTTTAACCTTTTTTACCTAGTAGCATACTTGAACCTATAATTAAACTTCCATGGTACACTTAAATTATGTTGAAAAAACAAAGAGTAAAAAAAAGTATCCTTCCTGTGCTTTGGACTTCTTTTGAAAATAATTTAATTATGATCTCTAAAAATTTTCCCAGCACACCTAACATCCTCTCGTGGCATACCAGTTGAAAATAACTATGTAAAAATAATTGGCATACGGCTTCATTTTTCTCTACATCCTCTCCAACACTTATCTTTCATCTTTTCAATAGCCAATCTGATATATCATTTTAGTTTTAATGTGCATTTTTCTGGTGATTAGAGATGTTAAGCCTCTTCTTAATATCTGTTAGCCTTTTTGTGTATCTTTTTTTGAGAGATGTTTATTGAAGTCCTTTGCCCATTTCTAACAGAGTTATTTTTTGTTGAGTAGTTTTGAGTACCTTCTATATTTTGGAAATTAGTCCCTTATCCAGTGTATGATTTGCAAATTTTTCTCAGTCCATGAGTTGTCTCTTCACTCTATTGTTTCCCCGTGCTGGGCAGAAAGAAAATAATCATTCTAATTAGCATTTGATGTTAATGAATTTAAACATCATTTCTCCATTTATTACTGAATGCATTCTCTTATAAATGACTAGTTCCGTGACCATGTTTTATATTGTAGTGTTTGTAATTCTTCCTAGTGATTTTTTAAGGGTTCTTTGTATATTATGGTCAAGCTTCCTTCCTCTATGCCAAGCTTCCTTTTAAAAATAATTGAATTGGCTTGGCGCCTGTAGCTCAGCGGCTAGGGTCATGGCCACCGGGGCTGGCAGGTTTGAACTAGGCCCCAGCCTGCCAAACAACAATGACAACTATGACAAAAAAATAGCCAGGCATTGTGGCTGGCACCTGTATTCCCAGCTACTTGGGAGGCTGAGTCAAGAGAATCGCTTAAGCCCAAGAGTTTGAGGTTGCTGTGAGCTGTGACACCACAGCACTCTACCTAGGGTGACATAGTGAGACTCTGTCTCAAAAATAAATAAACACATACATAAAGTAAAAATAATTAAATTTAATTTTTAATTAAAAATAAAATTTGTAAATATTAACGCCTAGATTATTGAAGATGAGTAGTTACATATGTGGGTCTTAAAGTCAGACAGACCTGATTTGAATACCAACACTACTATTTACTAATTAAATAAGTACTCAACCCTGTAAGCCTTAATTTCCACATCTGTAAAACTGAGATAATAATGGTACCTATCCTTTATAAAGCTGTGAAAATTAAATGAGAATGTTCTCAAAATGTTTTAACACAGTTCTTGGAGCGTTGAAAATGCTTAATAAATGTCAACTATTGTTTTTTATCAATGATAATCCAAAAGCTGATAGTATAAATGAAATGCAATGCTATTTTTATTATTACATATGAGTGACTTTATTGCTAAATTACACTAAAATGGCACTGTGATTTTAAAATATATATGTCACATGAACAAAGTTATTTTACATTTGAGCATATGTAATTTGTTCAGTTAGAAATCCATGCTAGAACTTTCAGCTATGTGACCACTAGTGCTGATGTGAATGGTCTCCTGCCCACCCCAATACATAGAAATACCAGATAAAATACATACCTGAGATGAATGGGAAAGGAAATACCTGATGTTGGAAACAAAAGGAACTTACCTGCAGTGAAGTGAGCTGGGGGTGAGTTCATGGTAGTCCACAGAGGGATACGATTTGAACGTAGATGTCTAGGGCATGGGAATCGGGACTGTCCCACCTACATGGAAGGTGGAGATGAGCACTCTAGTCTGCAGCAGGCAGAGAACTGCGTGAAGTCGAGAGCCTCAAAATTGAGACTGTTTCTGTAAAATAGAAACCTGGGAGCCCCGGCCAGCAAAGTGCTAAGGAAGCTGACCCTGAGACTAGGCAAACAATATATTGATACTAGACAAAGTAGACTCTAACGGGCTTATTTTGTAATGATACAAAGAAGTAACTCATCAAGATGCTGTGTCACCATGAGACTGTACCTAACAGCATAACCTCTAAATACCCAAAATAAAAAACTAACAAAATTACAAGGAGCTATTGATAAATCTACCTCTAAAATGGGGATTTTTTAAAAATCACATATCTCTCAGAAAATGAAAGCCTAAGCAAACAAAAGATTACGAAGGATGTGGAATATTTGAATAACTCAGTTAACAAGCTTGATGTGAAAGACATGTATAGAAAGCTGTGACTAGTAAATAAAGAGCACACGTTCTGTCCAGTACATAGGAAATATTTACCAAGATCGATGTGTACTTGGCCACACAGGAAATTCCAACAAATTCCAAAGGAATGCTCGTCAGCTATTCCAGACTGACTAGAGAAGAGGTTGGTAGGGTAAGCTTTGGAGGAACTTAAATATTAGAGCATTGGCTGGCAGTAAAGAGCCACTGAAAGATTGGGAGCAGGAAAGCTACAGGATCTGCAGGAAGAGGTAAATGTGGAATTGAGGCTGACCTTCTAATCCCTTAATTTTCAAGGGCTAAAGATATAAGCAGCTCTAACTAAATCTGAGTTTGTGCAAAGTGAAGGCCAGATGAATCACTGGGGGTTGCAATAGTTCAAAGAAAGCAAAGCAGAAGAATTGAGCTGCTGCGAATCTGTGGTCAGTAACACGGTGAGTGGACGCAGAGCACCTGGGGTCACAAGGGTCAGCACGGTGCTCCCAGGGCAAAGTGTGATTCAGTTCTAGAAAGTCACCACTATCCTCATTAAAATACTAGTTTGATTTTTTGCATGTGTTTTAAATTTCATTTTTAAGCTTTTGAATTTCTGGCTAATGATCTAACTGCACTAGCTGTTTTCAGCAAGCTTTATATTTGCTTATGCAATAATAGAAATAGGTTAAGACAACTCTGTAAGTCTGAAATGGTTTTCTTCCATATATTTATTCATGTTAGAGACGTTCTAGTCTGATTCTCCTCACTCTTCTGCGTGGAAAATGAAGCACAAAAAGGTGACAAATAATTGTGGTAGTAAAAATGATTAATTATTAATACTAAAACTTTTAG
The DNA here is from genome assembly GCA_963573935.1 of Arctocebus calabarensis. Classification (NCBI taxonomy): domain Eukaryota; kingdom Metazoa; phylum Chordata; class Mammalia; order Primates; family Lorisidae; genus Arctocebus; species Arctocebus calabarensis. Next base: position 41,418 of record CAUYON010062723.1, on the reverse strand, counting down.
AATATATGCTGTGTATTAGTCATTATACTACGTACCCTCAATGCATTTGCTCATTTATGCCTTGCAACTATGCTAAGATATTAGCTCTACTTACTTTTCCTATTTACCAATAAGGAAATTAAAGCTTAGAGAGATTAAGAAGCTTGTTCAAAGTCACAAAGACCATATACCAGCGACCAGGTTTGGAAAACAAGGTTTTGTAACACCATAGCATGAGCTGTTAACCACTTTGCCTCACACTATTCCTGTTTGACCTGGCCACCCAGGTTGCAACCCAACAACCCTGGCCACCCTGGTTGCCACCCAGGTTGCAGCCCAATTTAGACTAAAGATCTCTTGACTTATGCTCTAGTATATTCCTTTTCTCACCTCAGGCCTCTATTCTCTCCATTTCTTTGAAAGTATACAGCTCAGCTACTCGGGAGGCTGAGGCAAGAGAATTGCTTAAGCCCAAGAGTTTGAGGTTGCTATGAGCTGTGATATTATGGCACTCTACCCAAAGTGAGAGTCTGTCTCAAAAAAAAAAAAAAAAGAAAGAAAGAAAGAAAGAAAGTATACAGCTAAATCTACAGAGTAGTTCTAGATTGTATTGTAAGAAAAATGTTTAATTAGGTACATCTACTGTGTTGGAAGTTCAGAATAATTAGTGATATTTCCACTTTCATTTGGGAAAGCCTTCTGACTTTGCAGAGTCCCTAGGATGTTTTAATTAGATTTTTAACATATTTTTAAAATATCTGTGTCACCTATAGCACACACCAGGTGTTCATATTTCAGTCCAGATATTGGCCCAGGATGTATTTGTTGGATGGATAAATGAAAATCTGGAAGCCTCTTTCTACTTATGAACAGTTTAGATTTTGGAAGGCTATTTTCAAGTATAGGTTCATGTAAGTCCACAGTGACTAAAATGGATTTAAGTATTCCCCAAAAGTCCCCAGAAGCATTTCCACTAAAGATGGGTATAAATAAGTCCTGTGAAACTTTCAAATCAGGTCTATTTTTCTCCTTTGAGGTCACATACAATCTATCAGACATCGTTTCTATAATTGTTTTGGTTTCCACTAAAAATCTGCTAAGGTAGTTAACCCTCCTCTTTGATGATATCTGCAGTTGTTTTAGGTTACCTCTTGTCGAAGTGACTTACTTGATAAACCATGATATTAAATCAGCTCTCCACCTACTTAGTACCTGTACCAGTGGAACTCAGTAGGTCAGGAAAAACCCACATATAATGCTTTATTTTAAAATTCATTATTAGTTACAAAGGAAAAAATAATAACTTTGTAGTGGAGAACCACAGCAGATACCATGTGCCCCATGATTCGATGTGCTGAGATACAATATCACTTATGTGGTGTTCTTACCAAAAATACATACCAGAATTAAATTGTCAGGAAACAAGGCTAATTTGAGGGACATTATATGACTGACTTTCTCAAAAGTGTCACTGTGAGAAATACAGATTGAAGAACTATCCCAGATAAAAGGAGACTAAGAAAACATCAGAATTTAATGGAACTTTGGGCCATGAATTGGATTCTAGTCCAGAAAAGGACATTAATAGGACTATTTACTGAAGTTGAAAAGTGTCTGTGGTTTAGTTAAAAATGGTAGATTGATAATTTCCTAATATTGATGATGGTACTATGGTAATGTAAGATGTTAACATCTGGGGAGGTTGGGTGAAGGGTATATGGGAATTCTTTTATTTTATTATTATTTTTTTTTTGTAGAGACAGAGTCTCACTTTCTCATCCTTGGTGGAGTGGTGTCACACAGCTCACAGCAACCTCCAACACCTGGGCTTAGACGATTCTCTTGCCTCAGCCTCCCAAGTAGCTGGGACTACAGGCGCCCACTACAACGCCCGGCTATTTTTCTGTTTTCTAGTTGGGCCGAGGCTGGGTTTAAACCCTCCACCTTCAGTATATGGGTCCGATGCCCCACTTGCTGAGCCACAGGCACTGCCCTGGGAATTCTTTTAGTTGTTTTGCACCTTTTAAAAATAATTCTTAAATTATTTCAAAACTAAAAGTTAATTAAAAGAAAAATATGTTTAACCTGATAATCACTACCCCTGAATATTTCTCAGTCATTTTACCATGTTTCCCTAAAGCTTTCATTCTTCCAAACTCCTAGAGGGTTATTTCAAACACTCTCCTTTCATTACAGCCCTTCCATAGCTTCTTCCCCAGCCACATTCAGTGTGAAGATAGAGGCAATTAGAAGAATTTCCCCAGAGCCATTCCCAGGCATCTGTGACCCTTTACTCTGCTTTCTGTCCTGCCCTTTGGTGTCCCTGCTCCTAGCCAGGGCCAAGCCCTCCACTTGTTAAGTGGTTTTTATTGTCTCATCTATTTAAGAAAATTGCTCCCGAATCTTTCGTACCTCTCCCCTTTTCTCTCTCTTCCCATCTCTCTCTCCCATTCCCTCCTCCTCCTTCTTCCCCCCTCCTTCTCTTTCTTGCCCTCCCTCCCACTCCTTCCCTCTTTCTCCTGTGTGCTGGATAATTCCTGGAATCACAGAAACATGCTGTTCTCGCATCTTGAAAAGGGGAGGGGGAGACGCAATAACTCTTGAGCCCACTTCCCCCTCCTGCCAGCTTCCGCAACATTTCTCTTCTTCCTCTTACAATAAGTCTTCTGAAATGTGTTTATAATTACCGTCTGCAGTTTCTCCCCTCTCATTTCAATGGGACTTCACTGCACTCTTCCATCAAACTATCCTTACACGTTCATCTAGTGGTCACCTGCTTCTATATTCTTCCCTCACGTGACCTGCCAACAGCTCTTCAAAGGCTGATCCCTCACCTCTCCTTGAGGTCTGTCGGCACCAGGCTCCATCACTGATGAATCTCCTGCCTGTCTGGGAGCTGCTTCATAGTATCCTTTGCTGGTCCCTCTTCATTCTCCTACTCTCTTTCGTTGGAGTGTCCCAGAGCCCAAGAAGCCTGGGCTTCTCCTCTTCTTTATATTTCTACTTAGGTAATCCCATCCAATCTTACAGCTTTAACTACCATCTCTATGCTGATAAATTCAAATTATACCTGCAGTGTGGACTCCACATTCCTATATCCAGCTGCCTGCTCAACATTTGAGCGAATCCCTAATAGGCTTTAATAGTTGTGAGCTCCTGCTGTTCTCTACCTGCAGGCCTGCCTTATCTGAATCAGTTAATGGCAACTCCATTCTTCTCCCAGTTCAGGTCAAAGGGCTGGATTCATCCTCATTCTTCACTTTCTCGTGTGCCATAAAGAATCTACCAGCAAACCCTGTCAGCTCTAACTATCAAAGTAAACACAGAATTGGGTGCCGCCTTTGATAAGTAAAAAACGAGGACTGAGGACTACATCAAAACACTTGAGATCAAATGTAACAAACATGCCAGAAAGTTTATTTTACACTTGAATATAAGTGGGCTGAAATCTAAAGATACGTCAGCAGTTTTAGGAACGGAGGTGGTTCTATATATGGCAGGCTGAAGAGCAATTGGCTTAACGGACAAGTCTTCAAATCAGGGCACCAAGGACAATGTGTAGCTCATTACTGGGACTCTCTGGCCAGCTCTTCTTATCAGGGCATTAGAGGCTTGTGGTGTAAGCATACTTCTTACGGGTTTGTAACTGAACAGGTGCAAGGAGAGGACAAGCCTGTGGCATGTCTCCCTTATCTGAGTTCTGTCCACCTGTAACAGAGTCTCACGGGATGGTTTTTCAGATCTAAGATGGAGTTAGCATGGCCAACCTAACATTCTTGCCATCTCCTTTGCTAAGACTTTGGTCTATGCCACCATCAGCTCTCACCTAGACCTTTGCAGCAGCCTCACTGCATCTGACATTGCTCTCCTTTGGTTTAATCATGACAAAGTAGTCAGAAAGGTTCTTCTAAAACAGATTCTGTTAACTCCTTTGGTTAGATCCTCCTCCCTGCAATGGCTTCCTACGTCACCTGTTATATAACCAGCACCCTGTGTGGCTTTCCTGATCTCGTCTGCTACTACTCTACCCTTCTCTCTTGGCCCACACTCTTCCCCAGACCCTTTGTACTTCTTCCTCTGTAACCCCATGCCTGCAGGGCTTACCTCACTTCTAGTCCTCACTGTCAACACCCACTTCCCTCAAATGTTGCTTTCTCAAAAAGACTTTTCCTGGTAACCTAATTTGGAATTTCAATTACACGTTAACTTCTCAACCCACCGCAAATGCACACAGGCTACATACATGTAACACACACACAGATTTTCTTTCTCTACATACATGTAACACACACACAGATTTCCTTTAACTGCTTTAATTTTTTTCTCCATAAAACATCACTTTCTTTTTTTTTTTTAAACTTATCACTTTCTAATAAATTATTTACTTAGTTATCTTACATATTGTCTGTTTTTCCCAACTGGAATGTAAATTCTATGTAAGGTCCAAACTTTCATCTGTCTGATTCACACATCATTATATCTCCAACACTGCCTGTGCACAGTAAATAATAAATATTTGTTGAAGGAATTAATGGATGTATGAATCTGCAGTGGAAGCTCAGCACAAACTTTGGTGAAATGGGCTTTGAACCAATTGAGTCAGCATGCCTTTCAGCACTGTGATAATGTTAATTACTTGAAATTCCTACCCTCCTAAATTAACATTGGATATCTAAGAGTCGCTAGACCAGAGATTTCATCCAGGCTTCTGGCTGATGATGATAGTGGTGGTGTTTGTACAAGTCAAGCCTTTTTCAACCTTTGACTTGATTTATTGTCAGTCTCTCAGCATTGTTCCTGTTCAACCATTCATCTAAATGCACCAGTAATATTCACTATCACCACTTTTAGGTTTTAAAATTATCTCTCTTCTCTTTTGCATTATAACTGTATGCCTTTTCTTTTAAGTTTTGCCAACATACTCAGGACGTTTGTACCTTATCCTGAATGCTAAGGTTAATAAAGTTTGCAAACCTGCGATAACTTCCACATTAACATGCAAACATAGCTAACCTGCCGTAGGCCAGAAGTTATAAATTAGTGATCTTAGGATGAGTCGGTTGTAGATAAGCTAACACGATATTTAGTTTTTTTAAATAAAATATAATATAATTTTTAATATAAAAAAATTTTAGCAGTATTTTAAAAATCAGATAATTTTTTAATAAAAATCCAGATTTCTGGTTTCTCTTAAATAAGCCTGCATTCCTTCTGCTGCTATTTTTAGGTAAGACACTTGACCCATTTGACTGGTATACTTCCCTGCCTGGCCCCTGAAGGTGTTTGAGATTGACTCAAACCACAGGCAGGAAGATGACTTAAGAGACTAAAGCAACCTGTGTGCATACTTGGCATCAAACAGGGGAAACAGAAACACTGCTTTCTATCTCTGAAAATTTATAAAATGAAAGTTTGTTAAATTCAATAGGTTCAATAAATCTACTACTGAAAGTAGTTTTGGGGAATCTATGATTCAATCATTGTAGGGTTTGTTTGTTAATTGAAAAGTATATTTTGTTTCTCTTTCATTCTTTATTTTTCTTAATTTCAACAAGAAAGCGCAAAGAAAAGGGAGAAGAGGTAAAAAGGACCCTCTTCCCTTCAGTGATCTCACTTGAAACCCTCTGCAGTGTAGACTCCTGATACAGTCCTCTGGAGGGGTCATGGGAACCACTCAACCAATAGGGTTAAAATGTGTGACTACTTTATCACATTGTATGGCTGCTGCATAATTCATCTAAAAGGAGACCTCCCTCTGCTAGTTAACAAGCAGCCAACCTTCATCTGTAAAAAGTATATAGCCATAAAACAACAAGGAGGACAAGTTAAACTAGTTAAATGCCACTTAGACTCAATCCTGTGGATTGAAGCAAAGAGATGCAGACTGTCCTAGGCTAGACTGTGAAATCCACAAGGGCAGAGAGTATGTCTGTCTTACCTGCTACTGTATCTCAGCATCTAGCCAGCAGCTTATAGAAAGTAGGACGAATGAGGAAAGGAGGAAGTGAACTTGGACATTGTCGTCATTGTAGGCAGAAGCAAGTTTGCTGGCACTTACAGGGTTTCGTTGATTGAAGTAGATCTTACACCCTGGTACTGGTAAATTGGATATGGGTTATTACCAGTCAAGAGAATTAATTTTTAGCTATGATTTCCTTCCCCTGAATACAGGAACGAAATATATCCTTTATTATTGATATACATTCCATTTCAATGTACACCAAAAATTGATTAAATTGGCCCTTCTTTTTCTCTCTCTTAATTTTAGGTATCAGTCCTTAAACCTCTGCTCATTTGCTTCTAAATGCTTCCTGCAAGAGTGTTAACTATGCCCCATGGTGATGAGGCTCAAGTCTGTATCTTGTGCCCTGAGCTAGCCCTACAGCTCTGGTTACCTTCCTTGTATCATCTCTGGGCCAGTTTTTCAATGTTGCTTCAACCTGACTGTGGTCCAGTGAATTTCACCTTTATCTTCCATAAATACCACAGTGCTGTCTAGAGGATCACCACTCCCTGAATTCCTTCGATGATGTCTCAGTCCATCAGTGTTGTTACAACAGAATACCTGAGGATGGGTAGCTTATAAAGAAAAGAGGTTTATTTGGCTAACAGTTCTACAGACTGTACAGGAAGCATGGCATCAGCATCTCTGTTTGGTGAGGGCTTCGGGCTACTTCCACTCATGGCAGACAGCAAAGAGAAGCTGGCGTGTGCAGATATCAGGTGGCAAGAGCAAAAGCAATGAGAGGGTGGATGCCAGCTCTTTGAAACGACCAATTCTTACAGGAACCAGAAGTGAGAAATCAGTCCTGCCAGAATGGCACCACGCTGTTCATGAGGGATTTGCCCCAATGACCCAAATACCTGCCACCAAGCTGCACTTCAAACATTAGGGATCACATTTCAACGTGGGGCCTGGGGGACAAACATCCACACCACAGCAGATGACTTAAATACCTCCTTGACCCACCCTCTCATTTATCTTCAGCAGACCGTCAGCCTCTGCACTATCTCTCACGTTTGCCTCTTGCTTCATCTGCCCACTGCCCCATTCAAGTCCTGGCTATTGCCTCATCCTTTGTCCACGGCCACAGTTTCTTAAGCCTTCTTGTCTCTAGCCACTTCCCCTCCATTTCATTCTCCTGCCACCAGATTAATGTTCCAAAGTGGTCATTTCACCTATCTTTGTTTTGTATTTTCTATCTTTTTTTTTTTTGTCTGAGACAGAGTCTTACTCTATTGCCCAGGCTAGAGTACTGTGGCCTAAGCTCAGCTCAAAGCAACCTCAAACTCCTGAATTCAAGTGATCCTTCTGCCTCAGCCTCCCAAGTAGCTGGGACTACAGATGCTCACAACAAGCCTGGCTAATATTTTTTTCTGTTTTTTTTTTACTGGATATAGGGTCTTGCTTTTGCTTATGCTGGTCTCAAACTCTTGAGGTCAGGCAATCCACCTGCCTCAGCCTCCCAGAGTGCTAAGACTATAGGGATGAGGCACCATACCTGGCCATTTCTTTATCTTCTTTAATACTTCATTATACACAGCAAATACTTGCTTGAAAAATAAGTACAAAGAGTGATTGAAATAAGGAAGCCAAGTCATATGAATTCACTGAAGCTACATTGACTATCCTTTGACCTAGTATGTAGAGAATTAGCAGCTGATTCATATCTCTATTTAAAGAATGAAGAACTTGAGCAGAGATGTTTTCACATTGCAGCTGCAGAAAAACAGGAAAGACAAAGATTGTTCATCTGGGCCTCAGTTTCCTTACCTTACAATGGAGAAAAATACCATCTATATCCTACCTTTGCTCCAAATATTGTTTGTTGTTTTTGTTTGTTTCTTTGTTTTTGAGACAGAGTTTCTCTGTTGCCCTGGGTAGAGGGCCATGGCATCATCATAGCTCACAGCAACCCAGCAACCTCAAACTCTTGGGCTCAAGCAATCCTCTTGCCCCACCCATTCGAGTAGCTGGGACAACAGGTGCTCACCACCACACCCATCTAATTTTTCTACTTTTAGTAGAGACAGTGTCTTGCTCTTGTTCAGGCTGGTCACAAACTTCTGAGCTCAAGTAATCCAGTGGCCTCGGCCTCCCAGAGTGCTAGGATTACAGGCTTGAGCCATTGTGCCTGGCCTAGATTTGTTGCATGTAGTAAACATGATGTACTAAGGCACCCAGAATGGAGCAGCCCACTGAGGCAGAATTAATGTTGCTTGAGTCTTAATACAAAGAGATTGAATGAATGGCTTTGATGACATCATGAAATAGTAAAGTATTCTACATAATTCACAATTTACAAAATTCAAGTTCAACTAAAATTTGCTGCTAATTAGGGCCTCTGTATCAGGCATGTTAGCACATATTGCCTCATTTATTCCTTAAAGTAACCCTGTGATACAGGTGGTATTCTTTTCAATATACAAGTAAGTTTAGCTGAGAAATGGTAAACGCTTTACCCTAGGTTCATTAGTCTATACTGGTATTGGGATTTGTTTTAAGATTTCCAATTTCATATCTTTTGCTTTTCCCATGTACCATGTTCTTCAAATTTTTTTTATCAGTTTTTTTGTTTGCATTGTTAAAATGCTCATGACTTGACTTTACATTTTTAGTCTTCCATTGAAACACTTAATTCATACTTTTTTTAATTTTCTGTATGCTTGTTTTAAAACCATTGTCCCTCTATTTGTATTGTCGGTTATTGGGAGAATCTCAAACATTACCTTAGTAGCAGTAGCTTATACTGTTTATAAAAGTTGAGGCAATAGCTGGAGGTAAGTGGCGTACATCTATTTCAGTGACTCTTAGTGCAAATGGGTTGTAAAATGTCAGTGAATACCTAGGGAGTTGTTATAAACTATAGGCGTGTGAAGTTTCTACTGTGGTAACCTGGATCATTTCCACTTTTTAATACTTAGGAATACTGCAGAGATAACATTTTTATGTGCCTGACATTTTATGAAAATAAAATTTGCAGCTATGAACAGCCCTCTTTCTTTTATAATCTACCTGACAATAATAACTATAATTAGCTTTCATTGTACTGGTATCAGAAAGGAATAGTAAAATTAGCATGAAACAGATGTAAACTCAACCTTTATATAGCAGACCCATGTATAAATTGCTCAGAGAGTGAATTTTAGATTTGTATTTAAAATATTTAATTACTTTTGCTCTGCAGTTTAACTTTAAATGCCATATTGTTTATAGAATCAATTTGCCATCTGAACTAATCAATTACATATTGAATTTGTTCTATGTGCACCATGCTAACGGAGCAGGGGGGTGCAGTTCCACTACATCCACAACATTCCCAAGCTGTTTCTATATTGCTGGCCCTTTTGTTTGAAATGCCCTTCATTACTCTTTCCTCTCCTTTGCTTGGCCAGTTTCTATACATTCCTTTCTTCCTTTTTCTTTCTTTCTTTTTTTTTGAGATGTAGTCTCACTTTGTCACCCTCAGTAGAGTGCTGTGGCGTCATAGCTCACAGCAATCTTAGACTCCTGGGCTCAAGCAATCCTCTTGCCTTAGCCTCGACAGTAGCTGCGACTGCAGGTACCCACCACAATGCCTGGCTATTTTTGGAGATGGGGGTCCAAGAGTCTTGCTCTTGCTTAGCCTGGTCTTAAACTCCTGAGCTCAGGCACTCCACCCTCCTTGGCCTCCCAGAGTGCTAGGATTACAGGAATGACCCACCTCTCCTGGCCTTCTGTTTTGTTTGTTTGTCTGTTTTTTAGAGATAGGGTCTCACTGCCATCAAGGCTGGAGTGCAGTGGGGTGATCACAGCTCACAGCAGCCTTGAACTCCTCGGCTTGAAGTTGCCTTAGCGTCCCCAGTGGCTGGGACTTTTCGGCACACAATAGCACACCTGGCTAATTAAAAACAATTTTTTTAGAGATGAAGTCTCTCTCTCTTTCCTAGACTGGTTTCAAATGCCAATCTTCTTTTTATAAATTTATAAATAAAAATTACACATATTTACATATGTATGTATTTATGGTATATACAATGTGATGCTGTCATCCATATACATATATATGTATAAATTGTGGAATGATTAAAGTAAGCTAATAACAATCCATTACTGTAGATACTTATTTTTTTCTGATGAGAACATTTAAAATCTACTCTCAGCAACTTTCAAGTATATAGTACATAATTATTAACTGTAGTCACCATCTGTACAATAGCTCTCTATACTTTATTGCTCTTGTCTAACCATAATTTTGTATTCTGTGACCAACAGCTTGTCATTTTTTCCTAAATTGTCCTCCCTCCAGTCCTTAACTGCTCTCTGTTTCTGGGGAAATTGACTTTTTAGATTCCACACAGAAGTGAGATCATTCAGTATTTGTCTTTCTGTGCCAAACTTACTGTACTAGCATGTCTTCCAAGTTCATCTAGGATGTCACAAATAACAGAATTTCCTTCTCTTTTAAGGCTGACTATACTCCATTGTGTATATATGCCACATTTTCTTTATTCATCTGTTGATGCCATGTTGTGGCTATTGTGAATAATGCTGTATGTAGTTAATATGGGAGTGAAGATATCTCTTCTTTTTTTTTTTTAATTAAGTCATAGCTGTGTACATTAACGCAATCATGGGGTACAATGTACTGGTTTTATATGCAATTTGAAATATTTTCATCGAACTGTTTAACATAGCCTTCATGGTATTTTCTTAGTTAAGAAATTTATATATGTTAAGACATTTATATTCTACACTTAGTAAATTTCACATGTACCCTTGTAAGATGCATGTAGGTGTGGTCTCACCAATTACCCTTCCTATTCCCATCCTCTGCCCCCCACCCCCTTTCCCCATATTCTTGGGCTATGATTGGGTTATAGCTTTCATGTGAAATTGGTTTCCTAGTAGGGCTGAGTGCATTGGATACTTTTTCTTCCATTCTTGAGATACTTTGCTAAGAAGAATATGTTCCAGCTCCATCCATGTAAACATGAAAGAGGTAAAATCTCCATCTTTTTTAAAGGTAGCATAATATTCCACAGTGTAAATATATCACAATTTATTAATCTATTCATGGGTCAATGGGCACTTGGGCTTCTTCCATGACTTATCAATTATGAATTGAGCTACAATAAACATTCTGGCACAAATATCTTTATTATAATGTGGAATATATCTCTTCTGATTTCATTTCCTTTGTGTATATACCCCAAAGTGGAATTGCTGGATCATATGGTAGTTCCATTTTTAATATTTTGAGGAACATTACTCCTGTTCTTCATAATGACTGTACTAATTTGCATTAGTACCAACAGTATACGAGGGTTCCCTTTTCTCCATATCCTTGCTAACACTTATTTTTTTTGTCTTTTTTATAATGGTCATCCTAACAGGGGTGAGGTGTTATCTTATGTGGCTGTGGATACAGCTACACTTTTAAGATGTCTTACCCCTATGTTTTTATTTGTTTTATGCTTCTTTCTATCACAAGGTATTGTAATTGTTAGTGTGTTTGTTAACCTCCCAGAGTGCAGACTTCTCAAGTTTATGAGACTGAGTCTTGTAGTTTTGTTTTCTGAGTGCCTAGTACTTTGGACATTCCCAGTAAGAGCTTAATAAACTAGCTACAAAAACCCTCCAAATATACAGTCATAAAGATTGACAAAGAAAGGTAGAGTGAAATAAATGTCAAGAATGGCTTACAAACAAGTACTAAGTGTTTTAAGGGGAGAAGAGAGAATAGATTGGTGGTAAAGGAAAGATTCGTGGTCAAGTTCAGACAGTCTCACAGGCTTTGTGCCCAACGGGCTCTACACTTGGTTTAAAGCTCTGGGGTCACTGTCACTATCTAAAAATTCTCAAAAAAAAAATTTTTTTTTTTTTTTGAGACAGAGCCTCAAGCTGTCACCCTGGGTAGAGTGCTGTGGCATCACAACTCACAGCAACCTCCAATTCCTGGCCTTAAGCAATTCTCCTACCTCCGCCTCCCAAGTAGCTGGGACCACACGTGCCCGCCACAACGCCTGGCTATCTTTTTGTTGCAGCTGTCATTGTTGTTTGGCGGGCCCAGGCTGAATTCGAAACTGCCAGCTCAGGTGTATGTGGCTGGTGCCTTAGCCACTTGAGCCACAGGCGCTGAGCCAAAATTCTCAATTTTTTTAACAATGAACTCCATATTTTTTATTTTCCATGACAGCCCACAAATTATATAGCTCAACCTGTTCTTGGTTCTAGCAGAATGATTCAGACTTAGGAAATGAGGTGTTGGAGAGGAAACACAGGAATCTCATAGGCAGAGTGAGAAATGCACCAGGCACATCAGAGAATGAAGGACCCACAAACTCGAAGGTGCCAGAGGGCTTATGGTATGAGTATGAGATTGAAAGATGGATTGAGACAGAATTTGGACATTATCCTGGAGTAATTTCAGAGGCACAGTAAGCAGGAGTGTGATGGGAGGAAAGTATGACTCTATAAAGAATAATACAGTGGGTTCCAGGCAGAATGGAGTGAGGGGTGGTGAGATAGGACATAGGGAAATCAGGAAGGTAATCTTAATGAGGTAATAAGGCAGAACTGACAAAGAACAAAATTGGGAAAGGCTATGTGGGAAAAAAAAGATATATAACTTTTATTACATGAGGGAATTGAAAAAAAACAAAGAAGTTGAACTTGAGGAGAACTCTGGACCATCCTGGGTGAGTGGTCTACTCCTGGACCAAGGGAAGCAGGAAGGGATGGAGGAGGGATAGCTTATTTGCCAAGGAAATGATGAGTTCAGTTTTAGACATTTGAGATGATAGTGGGATTTTGAAATAGAATTGTTTGCTTTTTCACTTATTGCTCATGGAGAAGAGAGACAGGTGTCAAATGGAGGATAAAGGCAAGGACATCAAAGACTAGGTAGAATTTCAGAAGAGTGATGATAAGAGCAGCCCAATGAAGACTGTGCGAAATTGATAAAAGAAGTAGCATTTCCTAAATGCATAGCCCCCTTCTCCACACCACCTCTCCTAAATTCTCATGGAATGGTACCACCCTCTACCACCTCATTCCCAACCAGAAATTGGGATTATTCTGGACTCTTCCTTCTATTCCACTCAATCTCTTTCTTCCCCTGTGATCAATCAGTCCCTTCTGTTCTTTCTGCTTATCAAGTGTCTCTTGAATCTACCCACCTATCTTTGCCCATGGCCACTGTATAACCTTAGACCAAATGGAAGACAAAGGCCTCTAGGATGGTCTGGTCTGTACTCTCCCCTCTCCTACTCCACACCTTGCCATCTCCTTCTGTGCATTGGAGCTGGGGGATTTTTCTAAAACATAGGTCTTATTGTGTCAGTTTCCATTTATGACACTGTTATGAACTGTGTCCCACCAAAAACTGTTGAAGTTCTAAACCCCAATACCTATGGATGTGAACTTATTTGGAAATAGGGTCCTTCTAGGTAATCAAATTGAGATGAGGTCATTAGGACAGTTCCTGATCCAATATGACTATCTTCTTTATAAAGGAGAAATTTGGACGCAGAGATATATAGATAAAGGAAGAAATTGAGGTGATGACTTCATAAGCCAAAGATGACCCAGATTGCCAGGAAACTACTTGGAGAGGAGAATGGTGTGGAACAAATTCTCTGTCATAGCTCTCAAAAGGAGCCAGTCCTACCAACACCTTAGATTCAGGCTTGGGATTATGAAATAATCAATTTTTGTTATTTTTAAACTACTCAGTTTGTGGTATTTTGTTACAAAGCCCTAAGAAACTATAATAATACAGATCCTAAAATAGCTCCCCACTGTTTTCAGGGTGAGATGATTGATTTTATGTGTCTACTTGAGTGGCCCATGGTGTGCCCAGCTATTTGGTCAAACAATTATTCTGGGTGTTTCGGTGACAGTGTTTTTGATGAGGCTAACATTTTAAGTGGTAGACTGTGTGAAACAGATGGGCCTTCCTGGTGTGGGTGCCCTCATCCAATCAGTTGAGAGCCTAAATAGAACAAAAGGCTGACCTTACCCTGAGTATGAGAGAATTTTCCCAACTGACTGCCTTTGGGCTGAGATATTGGCTTTTTTCTCTCTTTGGACTCAAACCAAAACATTAGCTCTTCCTTAGTCTTCAGCCTGCCAGCCTTCAGATGAGAATGTAACATTGGTTGTCCTGGGTTTCCAGTTTACTTACTTGCCATGAAGAGCTTAGAATTTGTCAGCCTCCACAATGACGTGAGTTAATGCTTTATAATAAATCTCTGTACACACACACTTGTGTATATACAGGCATAAATGCCTACATATACCTATACACATCCTATTGTTCTGTTTTTCTGGAAAACCCTGACTAATACACAGTAAAGCCCCAACTCCTTAACACAAGTCAAAAAGTTGCACTGTGGATCCACCATCCATCTCTTCCCTGCCATATCCTCCAGCCTCCCTCTTCTCTGCACTTCCCTCTACCTTTGCACTCTTGACTCCAGGAGCATCAAGCTCTTATCAGGTTCTTGATGTGCCCTGTTTTCTCCTGCCTCTGATCTCTCATACATGTCATTCCCTGGTGCTTAGGGTACATTCTCACCTTTCTGTTCCATCCATCCTTCAAGTCTCAACTTAATCCTCTTCAATTAATTTATTGAACCAACATTTTTGTTTCTATTTTTAGTAGCTCTTGCTCAGGCTGGCAATCCACCTATCTCAGCCTCCTAAAGTGCTAGGATTACCCACATGAGCCACTGCTCCCAGCCCACTCAACCTTTTAAAAATGTTGAGTACAATTAACAGCGGTTTTCAACCTGTGGGTCATGACATTAAAGGACCATGGCATTAGGAAGGTTGTGAACCACTAGTTTAGAAGCTAACAAAATAAACACAACTCTTGGCCTCACAGAATTCCAAGGAGAAATAGTAGGAGAGACAAGTATCAAAGGAGACATAGAACACACGCGATGTCAGCAGAATGGTAGAGGCCATGAAAAGGTGCTAATAGCTTTAGCACACATGACAGAGCTGAACCCCAAGCCTGTAATGAGAGAAGCTAGTAAGAAGCAATTCAAATCCTGCTATGGGCACTTCGCAAAGCTCAGAACTCTGGGGCACCAGATAACTTGAAAGGTGATGGTAAAAGATGGAGTTGAAAATAGGAGGGCTGGTAGGAAGTTTGTATCGGGAACAGTAAGGCAGTCCCCCACAGCATCCTTGCTATAGAAAAAGAAACATTTAAAGAAGAAGCATTTTAGTTATTGCTATGGTTTGAATGTTTGTCCCCTCTAAAACTCAAGTTGAAATTTAATTGCCATTTTAGCATATGAAGAGATTGGGACTTTTATTTATTTATTTATTTTTAAATTTTTATTAACTCATAAATACATAGATCATGTATGCATTAATGGGGTAGAATGTGCTGATTTCATATAGAATTAGGAACGTTTACATCACTCTGATTAATGTATACTTCATAACCCCAGGAAAGGAAAGCATAGGAAGCAGTGAAAGAGGAGAGAAGCAGTGAAAGAGGAGAGAGAAAGAGAGAGAGAGAATGAATGAATGAGAGATTGAATATTAATTTCCTAGAACCCAAAAAACTTGTATCTCCAGGTTAAAAGTGACCACTGAGTATATAGCACATTGGATTAGAATAGCCACAGGTTGAGACATATCAAAAACTTTCAGAGCACTGGACATTTTTTTAAAAATTCCTAAAAATCCCCAGAGAAAAACCAAAAATGACAGGCAAAGGACTATGTGTTGAAATGATAGCAGACCTCGCAAAAGCAACACTGAAACCTAGAGCACACCAGAACAAATCCTTCACAATTCTTAGAGAAAATGATTTTCAGTGTGGACTTTCAAAAATGGGAGCAGATTATATATGTTTTCAGCTATAAAACATCTCAAGAAATTTGTGTCCCACATACTCTTTGTGAGAAATCTTCTAGAGGATGTGCTTATTGAAACAAAGAAGTAGACAAAGAAAGTGAAGGTATGTGGTCAAAAAACAGGAGGGGCTTCCCAGGACACTAAGAAAGGGAAGCTTCTAGATGACAGCTGGGAAGCAGGACCAGACAGGAAAACAAAGAACCTCCCTAGGGGTAAAAAGAGGAGTGGGTTCATTGCTTGATGTTGTGAATTATACTTAGCTCTGTAGAAGAGTTCAGTACAGAATTAGTAATAAGTACATAGAAACCTAGCAAATGAAAAAAGTACAAAAGCATAGTGCACCACATAACTTTTATGAATATTTTGATAGTGTAAAAATTGACTATCGGTGGCACCTATAGCTCAAGGAGTAGAGTGCTGGTCCCATATACTGGAGTGGTGGATTCAAGCCCGCCCCAGCCAAAACAGCAAAAAAAAAAAAAAAAAATTGAGTATCAAAAGGTGTTATAAACTGTTTTAGAGGATGGTAGGAAGGTTAGCATGTGCATGTTGGTGAGAGGTGGGGGTGACAGGGTCAAATATTTATCTTCCAAGTAGGAAGAAAAAATATGTGTGTGTGTGTGTATCTGAACCAGAATAATCAAGATATATTAATAGTATAGGTATAGCATCTAGAAATATGAAGCTAGATAACAGAAAAAAACAGCTAAAATTGTGGAAAATACTTGCTTCTGGGGAATCAGAGAATGAGTGTGTCTGGAGACCAGTGTTTTAGGATAAGCCCAGAGGTATATGCATTTATTATTTTGATTAAAAAATTAAAAATAACATATGTCTGCACAAAAGCATGCATAAATATTCACAGCAGCATAATGTGTAATCTCAAAACAGTGGAAATCATTCAAATGTCCACCAATTGGTGACTGGATAAATACGATGTGGTGTGGCCATATAGTGGAATCCCAGTTTCTACAAAGTATAGACATATGCTACAACATGAATGGTCCCTGAAAACATGCCAAGTGAAAGAAGCAAGTCACAAAAGACCACACATTGTATTATTCCCGTTGTCAGAAGGTCCAGAATAGACAAACCTATAAAGACAGAAAATAAACCAGTTTTTGCCTATGCTGGGGATTTGGAAATGGAGGTAAGTGGGGAGTAACTGCTAATGAACACAGATTTCTTTGGGGGGGTGATGAAAAGTGTAATAGTTACAAAACGCTGTTAACATACTAACTCTCCCACCCCACCCCCCTGCCAACTGTCACTGTAGTCCCAGCTACCTGGGAGGCTAAGGCAGGAGGATTGCTTGAGCCCAGGAATTCAAATCTAGCATAGACAACATAGTGAGACCCCCCCAATCTCTAAATAAAAACAACTGATTTGTACAAGATGAATTGTACCAGGTAAATGTTATGGTATATGAATCATATCTCAATAAATACCATTTATTAAAAAAAGAAAGAAAAAACAAATACAATAATACCTAATTCAAAGAGTTATTATGAAGAATAAACAAAAATGCATGTTGAGGATCTAGTCCAGAGCCTGATATAAATATTAAAAGACTAGTTAATACTTATAGCATTTACTATGCACCAGTAAGTATGTACTAAGTTCTTTACATGCACCAATTTGCTTAACTCTCACAATAACTGTATAAAATACAACAGTTCCTATTACCATTTCCTAGACAAGGAAACTGAGGCAGCAATGTTAAATAATTTGCCTAAGGTCACACAACTAGAAAAGCAGAGGGGCTGGAAACTGACCCCAGGACACTGGTCCCACACCTTTACTCTTACCCACTTTATGCTCCCGGGCCAGGCCTCCTGGACCCCAAGTCTGGGTTAGCACTGTTCATGTCCCCACGGGCCCTCTGCTGTCATCTGTCATGGTTCTGAGCAGTGTACTCTTCATGTGCTTTTAACTTGTCTGTGTCTTTAGCTGTTGTGGGCATCCTACAAAAGCAGAGACTGTCCCCATTTCAGTTTGTCCTCAAGCCCTGCCCATCATATGCCAGGGATGAGGGCAGGCCACAGAGTGAAGCAAAGGTGCTTCCCCTTTGTCCAAATCTGTTGGGTAAGTGAAGAGGAGATGGAGGTAGTACAGAGATTAAAGATGCTAGAAAAACATGAGATAATGGATGGAGCAAGGTATCTCAGGACGTAGAACAGGGGTCCTCAAACTATGGCCCGTGGGTCACATGCAGCCTGTCAAAGACATTTATCTGGCCTGCCAGGTGTTTTTGCCACTGCTGCCTGTCCTGCTTAGCAGCCGACTTGTCCCAGGCCGGGCCGCAGTGCACGTGTGTGGAATGTGCACTGCACTCTATGACTCCCCTCCTTCTCTCTGTCTCTTGACTCCTCTCAGTCTTGGGTGAGACTGAGACTTGTGATTGGATGAGTCACGAGCTTGTCTGTGCAGAGCCTGCTGGTGCCTGAGGACTGAGGTAAGAACAAGTTAGGATTTGTTTATTTATTTATTTATTCATTTTTTGAAGTTAGGAGGTCTTTTTTTTATTGCAGATAGGGGGCGCCTTTTTTTCATTTTAAATATTTTATTTGTATTTGTTCCCCCCCCCTTTTTTTTTTTTGCAGTTTTTGTCTGGGCCTAGGTTTGAACCCCCCACCTCTCATATATGGGGCCTGTGCCCTACTCCTTTGAGCCACAGGCACTGCCCCCATTTTCTTTTTTTACTTCAAAATAAGATATGTGCAGTGTGCATAGGAATTTGTTCATAGTTTTTTTTTTTTAAAACTATACTCTGGCCCTCAAATAGTCTGAGGGACAATAAACTGGCCCCCTGTTTAAAAAGTTTGAGGACCCTTGATGTAGAAGGTAAGATTAAGATTGTAAGAAGGAAGAAAAACTCTTTCAAGATCGAAAGACAGGAGGAAGAGATGGATCTTCTGCCAGTGGTGGGGGCTAGAGAAGGAAGCTCACATCAGATGACGTGGATCCTTGCCACCAACAAGGGGAAGCAGAGGACTCTTGGGCCAGGAAAAAGTGCAGGAGGGTGGGGAGGGAAGAGGAAAAAGCTTAGATTAGAATAAACAGCCAGCCTTTTAAGGTCTGTGATCACTTTCACGATATGATGGATAATATGATGGACCCTTTTCCTAGAAAAAAGTACACCCAGAATTATACATACAACGTTAGGATCTGTGGACTGTGAAGTGAGAGTGCTTGGTCTCAGGAATTCGTGAAATTGAATAAAAGTATTTCTGAGAAGTAATTTGAAGTCAATCAGCGTGAATTTGTAACACTCCAGGCCTTTGCTTCTGTGACTTTCCTCAGCAGCATCCAGAGGCCCTAGGGTAGCAAGGGATCTGGTGACAGGGACCGAGGCTGGGTGCTTTTGAGAAGCAGGGGAAGACAGAGGTGATGGTGGAAGACAAAGCAGAGGCCAGAGAAGGAGAGAGAGGGGCAGCCGCAGAGGCCGGCCCTGGCAGATGGGAGGGATACTCTCCATAGGGCCACATCATTTATAGAGAACGTAAAACTGTCCTAAGGCCCAAAGTCAGCTTTCTGTTGATTGTTATAATGCACAAGCAATTTTAAACATTGACAGTGATAAAACTCTGAAAAAGGCCTAAACAGCCTGCACCTAGGTAGACTTGCGCCACTGAGAGGCAGATAGAGAGATTAGGGTTAAGGAAGTAGGGCAGAGCTTGACACGATGAGGCCCAGGATGTGGCTAGGGGTGGGGGAAGGGTGGGGTGGCTGGCAGGCAGTCAGAGCTCACTGGTGCTGGGGTAGAAGAGGACTCCGTCAACTGGTTGTAATGACTTTCATCTTCTCCAATTTAGTAATCATGCTTCTTCTCCTTGTCTGGAATGCAAAATACTTTTTTTGGCTTGAGCCAACTACTAAATGTAGATAGGCATGTTCCTTTGTCTTCAAATGTCAAGTCTGCTCAAACCTGCATTAGCTTTGCTATCACACTGCCTTTTTACCCTTCTGTGACAGATGGCCTTTATTGTCTTACATGTTTTCTTCTTCCCTAGGCTTTGTATTCCTTGGAGCAGTGATTGTGCCTTATTTATTTCTGAATTGTTGGTACGGACTGGCGTGAAACCAAAGCACGAATATAGTTTGCTCTTTTTTTCTAGGTCCCTGTGGTTTCAGATGACCAGGCACCAATAGGTACAGAATGCTGCTGCTTTCCTCCTCCCAGGTAAGTGAAATAACTATCTGTTCCCCTTTGGGAGGCATTACTACTGAACCCTCATGCCATCCTGAAACCACAAAGATGTGGGGCCAGATTAAGGAGATCCAGAGTCCCTGCCCACGTCATCCACAGACCAGGACCTTGTCTCTGGAGTCCCGCTGCAGGGCCCTGAATGACGACTGTTTCACCAGCGTGGAAAGCACCAGCCATTCGCTGCTTTGTCGTGTGAACATTGCTGTAGCAGCGATATGTGGATGTTCTCAGGAGTCCTGAAGGAATTTCAGTGCTTCTTGGAACCTTTCTGTAATACATCAATTAGGAGTAAATATGCAAAGGAGGAACCAGAGTCCCATCACCCCGCCAGTCCTCTCTGGGGAATCTCACGAGGGCTGCTAGCTCTCTGTGAGGTGAGTCACATCTACAATAGACTGAGTTTTCCCCAAGATGGCTCCTGTGGGCTGCTGACCAAGTCGCCACACCACTGCCCGGTAAAGTGGATCCACAACATTTTGGTTTTAACATCTGAGGTCAGAAGCAGTAACTTTCTAGAAGAGAAATCAAGCAAAAGAAGGAGAAGAGCAGCCCTCCTTCCCATCAAACCAGTCAGAACACTGCAACCTCCAGACAGATGTATGACCCCAGGAAAAAAGGGTGCACACAGACTCCAGATCAGATGTCTTCAACTCGCCATCTGACCTGGGAGCACAGCTGTGCAGCCTCATTCCTAAACAGCAGAATCGCTGCTGGAACTACACGCAGGCTCCAGGCAATGTGTGGGCTTGCTTAATAGCTAGCCCACGTAAGTCAAGATGCTACACAGTCTTCACAACCATTATGAGCAGCTGATTGGAACGTAGGAATTTGCCCTCAAGCATCTGGGATTTAGGTATAGATAGAGCTTCCCCTTCAAACCCAGCTTCATAAAATGTGCATTCAAAAAAGAAAAAACCCTTATTTGTATGAAGAAATTGAACTGCCCGTTGAACTAAGAAGCTGCCTGTGTTATCATCTGCTGTCTTTGTAGTAACTGTCTAAATAATTGAAGTCTTTAATTGGGTTAAAGAGATCGTTAGCACATAGGTGTTCTATAAATAAAAGAATGACTAAATAATATAGTAACCTTTCTTTTCTTGTCCTTCTCTTAAAGAGATCATTTTGTTTTCGTTGCACCAATAACATCATTGTTAAAGGACTCCAGAGAGGCTGGGCGGTGCTTTCCCAAGCAAGTCCCTTTCCATTTGTTTCAGGTGTCCTGCCACCTTTTTCCTTGGCTCTTTCACTCAAAATGAATAATTTGTTTATCTTCGCTGTAAGTAGGTAAACACCTGGGGTCAGGCAAAGAAGTCAAGGTAGCAGGCTGACCTTGCCCTGCTATCTGCAATCAGAAAGGCTTAAGTAGCCCATATCTGAAGATAGCTGGAGGAGAAAGAAAGGGAAGGAGAGAGAAAAATGCTTATAAAGAGGAAGTGGTAAGAGGTGTCTGAATTTCATTGTGACCTGTTCTGTCAGGTGATTTGGGGGGGAGGGGACATGAAAAAAAGTTAAGTAAAATGTCCTTATAAAGACAAAATCTATTTCTTTCCTGATGGATGATTTGTCATTCTAGTCACTTCCTGCCTTGTGACCACACACCCGGGCTTGACAAAGCTGTTCTGCAGATCAGAAAGAAGGGGTTTCTGGTCACACACCAGCACTACCAGGACAGTTTGCCTACAAGGTAAATTTTCTTCATGTCTTTTTTGTTGTTGTTTCTGGGTGTTTGTGGCACTGTTTGGCACTGTTCCTGTGGATTGTGGATTTGCCTTCAGGGGATTAGGGCTGGAAGTACCTGTCACCTGAGCCCTGGTGATCCACGCAGATCTGCAGCCACCTGTGTGGCTGTCCAGGATGGAGCCCCTGGGCTCCCTGGGTCGGGCTGTTCTCAAGTTATCCATGGTGTTCAACCCTTCCACAAATTAAGATTTTTTTTTTTAAACCAGATCATGTTCTGATTTATTTCTATTGCTTTATCTTTCAAGAAGCCTATTTACTGTGATTTTATTTTCTTAAAGATGTTTTTAGGAAAGTGCATATTGATTTAGATTGTGCTGCTCTTTAGACTAATGGGGGTAGTTTAATTTTAGCTCCTATGGTTCTGTTTTTCTAAAAAACGTCTTTACAGTACTTTAGTAGATATATTAACCTCTTGAGCCTTGCTACCGAATATGATACTGGTTGTTTGAGTGATTTTTGGTGCCAAGGGTTTTTAATGGTGCTTCAAACCACTTGGAATTAGAGGTCATCTCTTCTCCATTTATTCTCTAAAAATAAAAGCAATTTGTGTTGCTTAATCCTACCATTTTTATGGGATTGTCTGAATTATTTGTTGTGCTTATGGTCATACAAACGAGTACTCAGTTGGATCCTGGGAGAAAGCCTTCTGACTACCAGAGAAATTTTTATAAAGTTGATGCAGGCTACTTAGGCCAAAACATTGCCAAAACAGAGAGACTTTGGATCTTCTAGTATCAGAGTTTATTTAATTAACCCTATCATACAACGCTAAGAACTATTGACAGATGATAAATATAAAAGCTATTTAGACTGAAGTGGATACATTAATCAGTATCCTTATCAAAACCTGATTTTTCTTAACCAAGTATAGCACCTTGTTTTCTAAAATCACTCCCTCAGGACAACTTTTAAAATAAATTATCACTAAACAAAGGTGGCTTATCTACAGATATCTGGATTTTGAATTTGCATAAATTTATCATAATTGGTTTCTATGAAGCAAAATTATTTAAAGAAAGTTGGTGCAAGAAAATTTGAGTGGAATCAATCGTATATCTTGAAATGTGAATTTCTGAAAGTTGAAAATATGGCCATTAGTTTTTCTTTGCATATCTCACCTGAATAGTTTTAAACTAGCAAAACTATGGAATCAAAGGAGTTGGGGCTTAAAAGAAAACAAATATGCTGTATCTTATTTTAGGTACAACTACTAATAAAAAATAAATTCTCATGATAAGAAATGTCAGTATTCTTTACATTTGGGAAGGAATAAAAAAGAATAAGAAAACGTTAAAGTAGAAAAAAGCCTCTTGTTTGAAATTGAGTTTAGATTGCTAAAGCATCAACTTGATATGTTACAAAGTATCCGTTCTTCATCCAACTCATCCCCATATACAACAGGGAAGAATCTTCTGGATCTTGCCCTCTGAATAAGCACTGCAAGAGGGTGGGATAAAGTTGTGCTTAGTGGGCACTAGTTAGCTGTCCTAGAGACGCTTTCCTTTGTAACATGTAAAATTTTGTCTCTTTTGTAAATTATGCCTTAAAACAGTTGGTAATTTGGAAACTAACTTTAATATTTTAACTTTATTTATAATTCCGTCTCTGAACCCTTTCAGAAAGGGAAAACTAGCAAGTAAAATCTCATTCAAATATACCCATTTAACTTAGAGGACAGGAGAAGTAATAATGCTATTTCTGATCATTTAGTAGTGCTACACTCTTCATGTAGGACCTCTCCTAAGCCTCCCAACTACCTTCTGAGGTGAGGAGCGGGCTTAGATCATGGAAGGAGCTGGGCCAAGGTCCCTGGCAGCTGGGTTCTAGGCCGAACAGGATTTCATGCACTTTACTGCCTGTGTCTGTTAGCAGAGCCTCCCTTTCATGTCAGCTTACTTTGCTCAGTGTGGGTAATCGTAGCTTTTATTACTGAAGCTGGCTAAAGAGATCTTGCCCTCACGGCTTTAAGAGAAGGAATGTGAGAAACAGAAAAAGAGACAGAAAGAGAAGAAATCTGTGATAAATCCAGATCATTACAGGCTTTGTGTAATAATAAAATGAAGTGTTTTCTTTTAATTAATGCATAACTTTACTGAAGAACTGTGTGCCTTCACAAAACTTGCCTCAACCCACTTACCCAACCTTATTTCTTGTCACTTCCTTCTGTTCAACATCTCCCACCCCTTCCCCACACCCCTCATCGCTAACCCACACTCTGGGTGCACCAGACCACAAGCCACCAGAAAGTTCCATTCTCTTTCACGTCCTTTTGCTCCAACTGCTGCTTTAATTGTTTTCTTCTTTATTTTTAAAAACTTCTGGCATTTTTCAAGCCTCACTTCAAGGAAACATGTCCTCTCTGGGCCTCAACTCGTCGTCCCTCTCCCCACTAGCTTCGCTTAATGCTTTGATCTTAAGTCTAACATGGACCATATATTGCTTTAGTTCAAGTCCTTATTTGCCGACAGACCTGAGCTCCTTCTCTATCTCTCCTGGCACATAGTTGATGCTAATGATAGTTTTTGAATTGAAAATTTGTCACAAGTATTTTTTCTCAGCTCCTTGCATATGCATTTCACTTATTAACTTAATATATTTATCAAGTTTCCCAGTTATTGCTATGAAGATACAACAATAATATAATATTTTGCATTATACGATGCTTCATCTTTGCTAAAACTTTCTTCATTTTAGCATCAAAGCACAATATAGACATTGACCTCAAAGAAATTAAGAAGCTGTGCAATGATTTTAGCAAACAGGCAAATTTATAACCTTTTTCTTTATTCTAAATAAATTATTTGACCCAGTACTTAGCTATTCTTACCAAATCTATGTGCCAAATAATGGGCTTCTTTGATAACAAGAACACAAGAACAGGCATCATTAACTTTTACCAGTCACTTTGGATTATTTTCAGAAAACTCCCAAGTCAACGTCTCCATGTTACCTAAAGAGTTAGAGGCCCCTCTGCATAAATGGGAAAGATGGCACACATATTTGAAATCATATTAGGTAAAATAAAATTAAGAACTTGATTATAAGATTATATATTATGAAGAGTCAAAAATTTATAAAGTAAGGTTATAAAGGCATTGGACTTTAAGTCTAATAGCAGATTTTACAGCATACTGACATTTAGAGTAATCTGATTTTTTTCGTAGGGTTTTTATTTAATCTGCTAGTTTCCCAACACTAGTCAATTTAGTCAAATGAAATGATGCTATTTGATCTGCATATTGAATGCTACAGAAATAGAAATTAGAATAAGAGCTCATCAAAACATAAAACTGATCAATGTCAGTCAGTTTGAAGAGTTTCAAGCGTCCCTTTCTTAAATCAGAAGTGTTGCTATTCCACAATGATTTCATTTTGAAACTCTAAGAGGTTACCTCCTGAATAGATGTTGGTCTCTGATGGGCATCTCCCTGCAGCCGCTGTGGCTGCCGGGTTCCCCAGATGGCAGCTCCCTGTTGTGTTCCTCAGTTCCCTTCCGATTCAACTTCCTGTCTCAGACTATTGACTGTTCCCCTTGTTTTGGTGTGTCAATTTCACTCATTACACCAGTCTTCCCAGCAATTGTGTAATCACTCCATCTTGTAAGGTATTGCAAGGGAAGGGTCGGGGGTAGTTGCAATTTATGATTCTAGTAATAACAGCTAATACTTACATACTACTTACTTTGAATTGGGTGTTTTTCTAAGTGCTTTAACCATATTAAAGCATTTGCTCCTCACAGTAATTCTGTGAGGTAGTGACTTGTGTCATCTTCATGTTTGAGGGTGAGCTCATTCATTCACGTATTTTAGTTAACTTTCTATAATGGGGTCAATTTGAATAAATTCCTATTGAATTCCAGGCCAACCTCCTGGAATAAATAGGGAGCAGGTCATGAGGCTTTTTTGTGCCCAAACCCTCAAGCTCAGCTCAAATAATCATAATTTCCCCCACATAAATAAATGATTGTATTAAAGAGAATAATTTTAGTTGAGAAGCATTCACATTTTCTAATCTGAGATAGACATGAACAAATTAAACAATTTAGTCTTTATACCCAAGCGTAGATGACTGTACAGTAATGGCCAAACACAGGTGTCTGAAACACTGAGAAAAAATTAAAAGATTATTTCAATTTTGATTGAAAGAGTAGAAGTAAAAGCGACCCACTTATTGCATTTAAGCAAGTTTTGCTCAACTTTCGGGCCATGACTGTGTCTGCCGTACTTGTAAGTTACAAGGAGTCTGTTTCTCAGATAGGGTCAGTTGTTTTTTCTGGTGGAAGGAAAAGCTGAGATGTTAAATTGAGGAACTAGCAAAGCCACAGCTCTGTGGTTGCAGCATTGATTCTTGTTTTAGTTCAGCATCAGTTACAAGGACAGATGGGTGAGGCCTCCCTCCCACCTCTCACTCGTACTCTCTCTCTTTCCCTCCCTCTCCATTTCCCTCTCTTTCTTACACACACACTCACACACACACACACACACACCCCTTCTTGACTGGCAAAGCTAAAGTGGAAAAGCGATTATTTTCTCCAAAGCAGAAAAGTCAAGAATTCAGCAGGCAGATTAATTATGCATGTGAACTGCACTTTCCCATGTAATTTATTTTCCTTATTTCTCTGGTTGTACTTGCAAGATGGAAGTGAATTCATGAAGTAATTACCTTGCATTTAAATAATACCCTGCATTTTGATCCCTCAGTTTGGTAGTCACTAAAATTTATCCAAACTATCTGCCCAAATGTATGAAGAGGTACACAAATATATTTGTATAAATTTGCATATTTCCCTATTCATCATTCCTCAGACAAAGTTTATAATTAGAAGTACATCTTGCTAACATTGGGTGTAACACTTTTTGTGTAAAAAGTTCTTTTTAATAGCTTGCGATTTAGTGATAGATGTGAGTACATTCAATATATCTTCCATCCTGAAAATTTTTTCTCAGTTTTTATATTTTTCATTGATGCATAGTAGTTGTACCTAGACATGGGGTGTGTAGTGATGTTTTGATACTGTATATAGTGATCATCTGATCAGGGGAATCAGTATATTCGTCTTCTCAAACATTTACCTTTTCTTTGGGAAGATTCAATATCTTCCTTCTAGTTATCTGAAACTATGTTATTATTAATTATAGTTATCCCACAGTGGTGTACAACGCTAGAACTTATTCCTCATATCCAGCTGTAATTTGGTATCCTTTAACAAATGTCTCCCGACCCCCACCGTTCCACTACCCATCCCAGCTGCTAGTAACCTCAGATATGGCATTTCGATACGTAGTCCTTTGTGCCTCCTCGATATGGCTGGCTGATGTTGCCTTCCGCAGGAGGGCCAGCTCGAAGAAAGAGTGGGACAGAAGTTCCTTATGGAGAAAGCTAGGTCACTGCAAAGTGAAAGTCAGGGGAGAAGGTGACCACACGTGTGGCTTTGCATCGTGGAGCATACTTTTCTCACTGTAAAAACATAAATTGAACTTCTCCTGCCATTACTGATGCTTTATAAACATTTTAAAGTTTCCCTTTTGGAAAGATGGACTATGCCGGGCACCTTGGAGGACCTTTTGGGATTCTACCCGTCTTTCATTGTTTTTTCATATTGTGATTTTCCTCCAGAAATGTCACGAATTCTGTTTCTTTTCTGTGAACCCTGAGAATGACAGTCACAGTATTTATCTGTCTGGTGTTGGTCATACAGTTTATCCCCCGCCTACCCTGCTGTTCGTTACACTTTTTGTACCTCAGGTCTTCCTCCAATGTCATGAGTAATGTCAGCCCTAGGAAGTCAGGTTTCTGCAGCTTCTGTGCATCAAAGAGGCAGATTTGGGGTAAATGAAGGAGCGGGGATGTAGAGACAGGTTTGCATTTACCGCCTCCTATGTGGAGCCCAAGCACATCTCTGGAGCCCGAGGAGGTCAGTTTCCTCACCTGCAGAGTGAGGCAAGTCCCATGGGCTGGCGCGGTCTGTCCTGGTTTCCCCACGGTACCAGTCTGCTCTGTCCAGCATCGCTACTCACTTACCGGCCCTTCCTATTTGCTAGGCATTGCATCAAGTGCTCGAAGTGTAGTTGCTCTTTTATTTCCACAAATAGCTATGCAAAGTTCATGTCATTATCTCCTTATCACAGATGACCAAACTGAAATTCAGAGAGGGTTAAGTGACTTGTCTAAGGTCCCAGAGCCTCGCTCCCGTTTCATGTTAGCTGTTTCTTTCCGGTGTGAGCTGAGTCTGTCTAAACTGCACTGTGCTCTCTAACGTGGTCCACTAGTTGCTTCTTGGTAAATGTCTGAATGTTCTTTTCCTGTGATTCAGTGATTACCGAATGACTCTTATTGCCTCCTTTTCTTTCTATTGGGAGGAGATTCCAATTCTACTTTCAATGGGCCAGAAATGTATTTGAAAAACAAATACATAAATGCTTAAGGATTTTATGATACAAATTCCTTGAAAGTAACAACTATGAAGGCATTAGACTAGGCTATTTGGCCATGTAAACATTTGCTAAAAGAAATGTTATAGCATATCCCATCATAAATTGGGATTAGGAAATAATACATATTTGCCAGGCAAACTGTAACTTTCCAAAAAAGTGAAGATATGTGTATAGCGCATCAAGTTAATATAAATTTCCTGCCTCAATTTTCTGTAACTCCTCATTTTTTTTTTTGAAAACAAGTTTGTCATTTAGAGATTGTAAAAGAGTAACTTCAAGGAGCCTGTTGAAATTGAGATTACCTTATTCAAACTAAATAGAAATTTCTGCTGCCGTTGCTAATATATGATATACGATGTCTGTTGCACATCATCTCACTGTTTTTCAGCTCAGACTACAGTGATGAAAGTGCTGGGAGAATTAGAGTGGAAGGACAGGCAGCACCAGAGCACAGGCTGACAGAGAACGTTGGTGCCTGAAAGGAAGGAGAAGTTGTCCCGGGCCTCTCACAGATGCCCAGAAGTCTCTTTCTTTTCATGACTCATAGTGGATGTGGCTGGGCTTATTTAAAGACTGCTGTATGTTTTCCACTGTGGCCACACTTCCTTAGAAGGTACTTTCCACTGCCAGTATCTCAGCCAAGGCAAAGCGCAGAGCCCTTGACCACTCCAGATCAGCTCATACCAATGCGGTGGGCTTCTGGTGGTATCGTTTACCAGTTCTGCAATACCTGGTGGAAGCTGTGGCTTCCAGGACTGTGGATGAGAAGTGTGGTACAAGAGCTGAAACAAGCCAGGCTGAGAGCAGGAGCAGATAGGGCATAGCATGAAATCTAGATTTAACCCTACGCAAAAACACATGCAGGCAATTCAATGCAGCTTTTACATGGCGTCTCTATTTAGCATTTTATGCAACTTACAGTAGAAATTGGGGTTATCTTGTTGCCCAAGATAATTTTGTAAAAGTTCTAGTTCTTTAAACTTTCTTTTAACTCTCTTCTTTCTTTTCTTTTTGCCCACCTCTGTCTCTTTCTTCCTTCCTTCCTCCCTTCTTTCACCAGGCATTGTTCTATACATTCAATACTTTGTCTCACTTAATCCTAACTTATACTATACTTATACACTTAATCCTAACACAACCCTATGAAGTAAGCACGGTGGGTGCATTGTTAGCATCCCCTCTTTAGAGATGAAGAAATTAAGGTTTAGAAAATGTAACATTTCCAAGGCTACACAGCAAGAAGTGTTTAAGTCCAAAAATCAAGCATCTTTTCACCACACCACATTTCTGCCTATCATTTAAAAAAATGTATAGTGATCCTAATTTCATAAAGGGAGATCAGATCATCAGTTTGGGGGTAAGGTTTGTGGGATGCCTGCAAGGCCTTTCTGTGTGCTTAAACTGGGAGAGACAAGTTGTGTCCTAGCAACTCCCAGATCTAACATTTACATCTCAGGTCCACAGATCTAAGACGTGTTTCAAGGACTGTGCGTGTCAGGTTTTTCTTTTCTTTCTTTTTTTTTTTTTTAATGTTTAGGTTCTTAAAATACTAATTGACTTGTGTTTTTCCCATACGGAACTAAGATTCTGGAGGTTCTACTTCTCTTTTCAGGTCAGTCACCCACTCACTTTGAGACTGAGGAATAACTTCATTCTTCAGGGCCCCAATTCTCCCATTTCCCACATGTCCAGTTCCGCCTCTCTTTGCAGTGTTTTCTAAATGGGCGATGGTGGTAGGAGGAGAAAGTTACATGAACACCAATAAGACAAGTGGCTTCTAGGCAGAATCGTTTTGTCGTTTACATTCCTGTTAGCTGTGATGAGTTGTGTAAGCTTTGTGATTGAAGATAACCAGAAATATAGCCTGGATCCCTCTAGAAACAAGAGTGAGAGAGGGAGAGAACTGTGCTTAAACCTCCCCACCCTGTTCTCCTGGAGTCTGCCTCCCACATCCCTACTTCAGACACTCCAAACCTGGAGCAGCCTCCTCTGGCTGCTTTTGGCTCATCTCCTTGCTTTACAGAGCTATTTTCTTAGCCTGGAATGCCATTTTCTGTTTTGTCCATTTGGAAAACTACTACCAGTTCCCTAAGACTTAGCTCAGTGCTCCGTATCGCCTTCCCTGGAAGCTTTCCCTTCCCTTCCTAGGCAGAGGTAAGTGCAGTTGTCCCTCGGGATCTGCAGATGTTTGGCTGGACACTAAAATCTGCACCTCAGCAGGTCCTTCAGTCGGCTCTGCAGAACCGCAAATGAAAAGTTGGCCCGCTGCGTCCACGGGTTTCAAGTCCCAGGAATATTGTATTTTCCATCTGTGTTTGGTCTCCCTAACCATAGATAGGGAGGGATGACTATATTCATTAAAAAAAAAAATGGGCCCACACAGTTCAAACCTGAGTTGTTCAGGGGTCAGCTACACTTCCTTCTCTGTGGTCCCATGGCACTATGATAATGATATCCTTCACAAATTCACATTACTGTGCTCTTTCCTTTGCGTGATTGGTTTTCTTTACTAAACAGTGTACCCATCAAGAGGAAGGATTCTTCCCTGTTCATCTTTGCATCTCTAGTAACTAGGATAAGTGTAAGTGCTTTATTAAATGTGAATAGATGAGTCAGGCATGGTGGCTCACACCTGTAATCCTAGCACTTTGGGAAGCCAAGGTATGTGTTTTGCTTGCGCTCAGGAGTTTGAGACTAGCTTGAGCAAGAGTGAGACCCGTCTCTACTAAACATAGAAAAACCAGTGAGATGCAGTTGCAGGTGTCTGTAGTCCAGCTACCTGGGAGGCCTAGGGGAGAGGACCACTTGAGCCCAAGAGTTCGAGATCGCTGTGACTATGATGCTACGGCACTCCACCCAGGGCATGGAACAAGACTCTCAAAAAAATAAAAACATAAAATAAATAAATGTGAATAGCTGACTGAGGTATGGAGGCTCCAAAGAAAATGAAAAGTTTTTGAGGAGAGGGACGCAGGACTGAGAGACCGAGCCTGGAGGTTCTTGCTCTTCTTAACATATCCTATAAGGTGTTGAGGAACCGAGGACAACAGACGTTTAGAACTTCCTTAAAAAGCCCAAGAAGGGCCCCAGTCCTAAAGCAAGATCTTACAGCACATCTGTGTTCCCAATCAACATGGTCAGAGCTTTGACCTTTTGAGGTTTCCTTTTGAGTAATCCTACAAAATGTCAGAGAACCTTGAGTTGCAAGAATGTAATGCCCAGAGGTCCTGAGAAAGGCAAGAGGCTTCCTCAGTTCATGGCTGGGTGACCCTGGGGCGATTAGTTAGACCTCCGTTTCCTCATCTGTAAAGTGGGAATCATAGTAACACTCTATAGGTTTGTGGTGGGAACTAAAAGTATGAAAACCCTTACCCTTGTGTGAGCTAGTTATTAACTGCTACTATCGTTGTCCGCCTGCTCTTCCATTTTACCTTTAGCTCTTTGACCTTTCTCTGACTCCAAATAAGATGGTCTCTCCAGACAGAGAACGTGGGTAAAATAATAAAAACTGACTGGTTTCCAAGCAAACTCCTGCTTGTCTGTCAAAATCTAGGTCAAATGCCATTTCCTCTGGGGGACCATCTTTGGCTCTCTGGGAGAATCTATTGTTCCTTCTTTCTAAGGAGCTAACAAGTCACCTGCATCCCAGTGACTCGTGTCTCTCTCCTCTACTAAACATGTCAGAACCACAGCTTATCTCTGCCTTGCCATCATCTAACACGGGACCTGGCATGGAGTGGGTATCGGCGTATGTCTGTGAAAGGAAGAAATGCACAGGTGTGTGAATTTTCTTAGCGGCAGACTTGTAGAATTACCAGAAGATGAATGTCAGAGTCCACACAGTGATACCCAAATTACAGGCAGGTAACTGCCAGCACCCAGTCCTGAGTATTTCCCATGTGCTTCTTGGTGCATTTGTCCATCCCAGGTGGCTTTGAGGTCCTATCAGTCCCTCCTCTGTCTCCTTCTCTTCCTTCCCCCACCTCAGCTGGACTCAGCCTGGAGTCAGACACTACAGATTTGGATGGACACCCACTGCCAAGCATCACTGCCAGCTGCCAGGGCTTACAGAAACGGTGCCAAGAAGCACAGCCCCGGGCTCTGATGTGTCAGATGAAAACCGTCTTGTGGCTGCCAGGGTGGGGCCTCGGAGTGGGGGCACCTGCTGGTTCACAGACAGCCTGGGGACAGCCACTGCTCATTAGTCCCCACATCAACTCACCAAAGTAGTTTTTCCAGCAAAGTGATTTTGTATATACTTGAACCATTTATTTGTCTCATTCTAGGTGTTGATACCTGTTTAGTAAGTGGGACGTTCTAAGGGTGTACACAAGGACATTATTGTTAAACTCTTCAAACATGGTGATAGGAGACTTTTCAAGCCTGGCGTACCATTAGTTTATGGGTTTGTTTATTTATGCAAACACCTCATTTATTAAAGACCTTTTATGTGCTGGGCACTGAGGCAGTGCAGTGGACCACACTACAGAGATCTGAACTAGAACACAGAGAAGGAAGGGCTGGTTGATTCCCACCCAGCTGCCACAAGGGAATGCCTAAAACCATGATGATTATTGTTACAAATCTGAGGGTGTCATTTTAGTATTCATCTATAAATTTGGCCATCTTGTCTTTGAAACTGTTATCTGCTGGTGAGTTGTTGGAATTTTGTTTGCTCTTTGGTTACTGAGGAAAATCAGAGAGTCCTCATAAAAAGTCAAGAATTCCCGTGCAGCTGGGTGCAGTGGTCTACGCCTGTAGCCACAGATACTAGGAAGGCTGAGACAGGATTGTTTGGGCCCATGAGTTCTAGGCTGTCATGTGGTAAGGGTGTCTACACGTAGGGTGCCCACACTCAGTTCAGCATCTATATGGTGACCATCAGGTTGCTTAAGGAGCGATGAACCACCCCAGGTTGGAAACGGAGCAGGTCAAAACTCTTGTGCTGACCAGTACTGAGACTGAGCCTGTGACTAGCCACTACACTTCCACTTGGGCATCATAGCAAGACACCATCACTTTAAGAGGAAAAAAAAATCAATGTACAGATGAACGCAAGGGGGTAAGAGTCAGTGAGACCTAGAAACTGCCAGTGTCTGATGATTTGGCCCGTGTTACTTAAAGCCCAGACCTGCACAGTGTCTTTGCCATATCTAGGTTAGCTTCCCCTTCATGTGCAGGCAACATATGGGAAATTATATTCATAAAATATTTGAAACCATGGGGGCATTATACTGACTAGATGTGGAAAAGGTCTTGGTTAAAGATCAGAGCTCCTTCTTAGGCTTTACCACATTTTATAGAGGACAGAGGAGCAATCAGGAGGCCTGGACTCTCGTCCCAGTCACATCCTCAATAGGCTCAGTAATGTTGGGCATGTTCTTCAACCTGGGTGTCACCCCATGCCTCTGTGACAAGAGTGGCCAGGTAGGTCATCTCTAAGACCCCTCGTCTTCGCATTTGAGTCTTACATTCATCATTTAAGGATGTTGGCATAGACCCAGAAGATAGCAAGGAAAACTATTACAGATTTGAAAAATAAGCCTTGAAAAATCAGGTTAAAAGAATAAAAACAGACCGACGGCCGTCACTATGGCATGTGATGGAATTTCTGTGCCTTGCACAACCTTTGTAATTCCCTCAGAAGGTAGCCCAAGAATGAAGCAGGTTTCATCGTATCAGAAAAGATTTCAGTTACAAGATAGGAATATGAGACACCACAGATGTTGTAGGGTTTCCTTATTTGGATATTTTTAAGAAAATAATAGATGGCTCTCTTTCTGGGACAGTTCACTTACTGTCTTGCCTAGAAACTGAGAGTGAACTGGATCAGTGTGTCTTAAGCCTTGTGTGCTAACATCCCATAAAATGGGTTCCACGTGTTGTTCTCGTCACTTCCCTGCTCGGTGCTAAGCAGTGGAGCAGCTGAGGAGCTGAGCATCTGCCTTGGGCCAGTGAGGAGAACGCATCTAGGCAGAGCTTTATGTGTGCTGAGGTAAGAGCAGGACCTGAGCTCCCTCCCCTCACCCCTACCCCTACTCCCAGGGAGCCAGCTGACCTGGGAGCTGCCCACCCCTCTGCAAGTTCCACGCACAGGCGCCACCTCCGAACCAGGGCCACAGCTGCTGCCAGTGCCAGCACCTCTTCCCTTTGCAGTACTCCCTAACCTGGCTCAATTTGCACATGCACTTTGTCAGCTAACTGTGGAGGATTTGGGAACTTCGAACACAGAAGAGCTTTCACCTCTCAGTTTCTGGCTGAGGAAACCAGGGCCCAGACAGGCAAGATGGAACCTGAAGTCACATAGACAGGAGCTCAGGTCTCCTGACTGCCAAGCTTGGCACTTTCTCCCACTTCCTGTCAGTTATTTCAGTTCTGGTCCCTTTGGCCATGTGCAAGTGTCTTCATTGTCCCAATAGCCTTATTGCATGGGCTGGTTTGGGTATCTGGTATTTTTGTTTTTTAATAAACCTCTTTGCTAATTTCTCTCCCTCTTCTAGTCTTACTTTTCCCTCACAGCCTGTGTTTGACCTTTCGCCTGTTCATTTCGACCGTCAGAACTTTTTCATTCTATTAGCCATCGCATAGTAAATTCTCTGTAATATGTCTGTTGTGTGTGTTCCCATGCTGGCAGTGTACACACCCAGCCCTCTGACTTCGAACATAAACACATGTGGGGTGAAAGAATGAATGAGTGACAGTTGACGGTTGAGGTAATAGTCCAATAATGAATAGCCAGCCAGCCCAATATGACATTCAACTCTTTGAAAAGATGTATTTGGGGTCCTGTGAGCTTTCAGTAGGAAAAGTCTGGATCTTAAAATACTTATGGTAGAATGTGAAAGGAGCTGTAGATTTTCAAGATGTTGGTACCAGAAATACCAATGTCCATAGCCTAGAGAGGACGGAGATGGTGAGCCCCACAGAGGTCTCCCCACATCCCAGCCTGGAGTGTCCCCTGTGCTTGCAGGAAGTTTGTTCTGTGTCACATTCTTAATGGGATTGGGCAACTTAGCAGAAAACAGATACCAGGAATGTGCTGGGTGGGGGGAAGAATAGGATGAGAACCCCTTTGCTAGTGGCAGGGCTGGCTCTGTGTGATATGCTGTACAGCTTCAGAAGCCCCTCAGTTGAGTGGTCAAACCAGAGGCTCCCGGGGCAAGATGAGCTAGATCTGAGTCTGGAACATTCCAGCCTGCAGGCTTCCCATGGGTGTTTACACAGGCCGAGATAGCTTCAGAGAAGAGTCGCTGTGTCTAGGCTGAGAATAGCCTTCCCCCCCCCTCCCCCGCCTTCCTCCCTCTGGGCACTGACATCACAGGCTGCAGAGATAAGGACTCCACTGTAGAGTGGCCTTTGGGAGAATCAGTGCTCTCTACAGGGACACAAAAGAGAATGGAGAGGAGATTCTGACTTGACAAAAGGATTCATAAGAGTCCCTTTAGGTGGCCCTCTGTGTTTGAGACCATTTATAATTATTTGGTTTATTTTTTAAAAAAAGTCATTTTAAAAATATATTTCAGAATTATCCTTTATGTAAAAGTTAGGCATACCCATATCATAGAGAAATGGTATTCCAAGAATATGGAATATAATTCAGTACATAATTATATTCTCCAAGTAAGATCCCTCCCATCCGTCTGCTTTGTAAAATGGAGGGGTAGAAGTTAAGTGAAATCAATATTTTTTTACTTAAATAGCTTAATTTTGATGGTATTTTATTTTGTTTTGGAATCTTCTGTATTTCATTTATTCATTGTTTTAGTCATCAGTCTGCTGCTAAAGATTGCGATGTTATTGTTGTCCAAGATGACGTTTTGTTTTGACTTACTCATTGTTCAGTAAGATGTTTAGAATTTGTATAATGTCCCCCTGGATGTGTACCGAAATTTTTGAGGTAGAGTTAGGAATTTGAGTCCTGAGTGTCCAGTTTTACTTGAGCCACTGAATCAAGTTGCAGGAAAATTGGGGCATATTCAAATGAGTCTCTTGGCAATGTGCTGTCAGGCCGTAGATACCTCCCTGATCCTGCATCTGTATATTGAATCAAAATAATTTCCGTTTTTTTAATTATCAGTTATGAGACTTCTCGAAGAAAATTCCATTTACATTTTTACTTTTACAGTTACAGGATATATTTCCTTCTATAAATTCTGCAGCACTGTCTTCCTAATAAATTCTTACAAATAGTTTCTGTATTCAGACTTCAGGGAACTTGAATTAAGATACTTTCATTTTTAAAAAAGGTGCTTTCATAAGAACTCATTCTCAGAAATTCCCTTTCTGCTACTGATCTGGGGAATACCAGCTCTCTTGAAGCAGAGACTCGAAATTCGCTCTCTTAAAGGAAGGAATCCACTGTGGGGCTTTTGCAGTTTGGGGTGTGATTGTTTATTTAATTTTCTTATGATTTTAAAAAGAATCTTATAATTAAAAGAAGAAACAGCTAATACTTTCTTTGGCCAGAGGTTTTGGGATCCTACACCTATGCATTTAATAAATGTAAGTGCTAACAGAAAAACTAAGAGCCAGATGTGACCTAGATGAATGATTTGAGATTTGTCTTCTTAGATGGATGCTGTGGATGGCGATTTAGGAAGGGAATTCCAGAATCTACCACTGATCTGCCAGAAACTTTAAAATGTTTCCTGGCAGGGGATAGTTAGATCATGCAGTCATTAGAAAGGTCCACATTCAATGGAGGACCAGTAGGGTGGAGTTAGAGAAGCCAGTCATCCATGCTTCGGAAGACACAGCCTCCTCATTCTTGCCTCCTCCAGCCCCTTCTTTCAGGCTCCAGAAGGCTTGGTGTGCCCCATTACTTACAGCTGTGCCCCAAGAGTTGGCTGCCTATATGGTAATTTGCAAACTAAAACCATCACCAAGTATCCTTATTAATCTTACTAATACTGTCACAACCTATACCCTCAAATGTGCATTAATTAAAGTGGGTGCATGTTTTTCCATGCAAATACATGAATAGATTGTGTAAAGCACCTAATACTTGATTTTAACCCTGGCAAGGTCCTTCTTAGAAGTGATCTAATCTGCATGTTTTTACAGTAATTATGTCTTCTTCCCGGTGCTCTGCTTTGTGAAATTGCTGCCATTTGCAAATTAATGAAAGGTTCTCTTCTCAGTTATGAGATCTTAATGGTCCTTTGAATGGCAACGCCATCCTTTTCCTGCTCTGCTTATCAGCAACTGCATTTACACAGCCTGGCATTGCCTTGAGAACTTGTACAGGGTGAAGCCTTTCATCTCCTTGAACAGACAGTCCCCTTCTCCATAAAATGAAGGCATCAGAATAAATTATTTCTGAGGTTCCTTCTGTCTCCAGAAGTTGGGCTCTGATTCGAGGACATATAGCTCACTCTGATGATAAAAGGGACTCTACTCTGTCTAATATATCTATTCATATTTCAGCTCAACAACCACACAGTTCTGGACTGTCGACTCTTCCTTCTCCAATTCACCTTTTAAACTAATTCAGTCCAATACTGTATTATTTTAGGTTAAATCACTAAAGGGTTTTAGATTTTTAAGATTTGAAGCACTGTTTTGGTCCTCTCCACTCCTCTCTTAGAAAAGTATTGATACAGATGTTCAAGCTTTTTCATCTTGATCCACCTGCCTTGATTTTAAAATAGCATGGTTTAAAAAAAAAACAAAAACAACTCCGTACCTTCTACATCTTTCATTTGAATAGACAATGAAACTTTTATGCTAAAAACTTTCTCTGCTTTTTCACTACACCATGATCTCTTTAATTTTTTTTCTTTAATTATTATTTCAGGTTCATTGAGGGTGCAAAGAATTAGGTTACACTGATTGCCTTCGTTAGGTAAAGTCCCTCTTATAAATGTGTCCGCCCCCCAAGAGGTGTGCTGTACACCACGACCCCCTCTTCTTCCTCGCCCTCCCCGCTCCCTCATTCCCCTGCCTCCCGCCTTGAATTTATTTGCATTTTTCTCTTATGAGAGTATATACTAGATCATCTACTAGTATCTTATTAGGAATGAGTACATTAGATTCTTGCTTCTCCATTCTTGTGATACTTCACTAAGAAGAGTATATTCCAACCACTTTAGTGTTTTTAATTTAGTTTGTCTTTTGTGTGTAGGTGTTTTTTGTTTGTTTGTTTTTGATTTTTTTTCTGAGACAACCAAAGTCTCCCAGAGTCATTTTTGTTTGTTTGCTTGTATTTACATGTAAGGTTTCAGTTGATAAAGGATTGCATGGGGAAACAAATGTTTGAAACCACTGATGTGTCTATGTGTTGTCCTCGGTAGAGTGCAGGGGTGTCATTATAGCTCACAGCAACCCCAAACTCCTGGCTCAAAAGATTTTACTGCCTCAGCTGGAACTGCAGGCATGTGCCACCACACTTGGCTAATTTGTATTTTCTTTCTTACCCAACACTGTCACTATAAATTGTTTTGTTTCTTCCTTGACCTGGCTCTTGACACATTCTATGTGGTTTTGTTCCCTGCCTATACTTAAAATTCTCACTCATGTCTTGTAGTGCTCTAAACTCTTAACATTTTTGTGTCAAAGGATAGGGCAAGTTTACATTTAGGGATAGTGTGATTCCTCCTTACCTGCAACATTATTCCATGCTTTCTGGTAATTAACTAGGTAAGTATAAACATCCCTTACCTTAAATGACAAATAGCCCCTGGCTTATAGTAGACATTCATAAAATGTGTCACATGAGTTAATTTATCTCATGGTCCCATGAACACCCATGAATTAAGAAGCATTAAGACACTTACAAACAAGAAAGGCCAGCCAGTTCTAGGGCTTTAGACCAGATTTTAACACCAGACCTTACTAAAATATAGTGAGTGAGAACCTTCTGTTAGCACCTATGTGAAGTATAAAGGAAAGCCCAGTCAGACTAGTCACAAGACTTTATTAAGGTTACAAAGTTATAAACTGATTTCTTAACGCCCGAAATCAAAAGCTTCCTAAACTAGAATGCTTAGACAAGCTCACTATATTATAGTTTTAAAAATCTCCCTGGATACTTAACAAACAATTGCTGAGGGAATGACTGGGTGGATGAATGAATGTCTAACAGGAGTATGAAGGCTAAGAACCTGAGCGGATAACACAGGAGAGGCGAAAAGACTTGTGAATTGGAGTCTCAGCTGCTCTTCTACTTAGAGGTGTGATGTGAGACATGTAGCCTAACTTCTCCAAGTTTCTGTTCTCTGCTCTGTAAAATGGGAATGTATATCCCTAGGCCCTCAGCCTATGATGGGGGACCTTGTAAGAAGCACGAAACTTGTGTTTCCTCCATCCCCACGTGTCCCCTTTGTTCAATCCTGGATGAAGATCTTGCCATCAGACCTCAGTTTTGCTGCCCTAAGAAAACTGTTTTTTTTCACGTAGACAAAGTGAATTGTATACAACCAGTGATACTTCCCTCTTTGCGTTAGCTTCCAGAGAACATGGAGCTAGACTCTCAGCCTCCTTCCAGCAGAGACGTGAGGTCTTAGTCATATATTTAAGTATCATGTAAGTTCTCTCTTGCTATCATCTTATTTCACTGACACTTTGCTTCTTACTAACTATATAACAATTAATTTATTTAACTCTTAGACTTAGCTATATCTTTGTAACTTTGCTCACATTATTTTTGGAAAAAGGCACTGTGAAACAATAGAAAGGAAGAAACAGAGAAAAAGAAGAAGAAATTCAGATAGCCAGTGCCTGTCTCTTGGGGTTATTGCAATGTACCAATGACATTTTGATTTTTAGACACAATTAAGCCCTGTAGAGTTTCTGTTTTCCTTCAGAAAACCCAATGGCCCAATATCTTCTTTCATATATAAGGGAAATACTAAAATAAAAATTTGTATTGATAACAAAATGTATTTTTTAATGAATTGAAATATAATAACATACATATTTCTGTGATTTTTCCAAGCAGATGAAGAAGGCGACAAGGAAATATCTTACAGGGATAGGGGTCTCTTGGGGTTTTTTCAACCAAAGTCTCTTAGAATTATTTTTATTTGTTTGCTCTTATTTACATGTACGGTTTCAGTTGATAAAGGATTGCATGGGGAAAGTAATGTTTGAAACCATTGATACAGGTATGTGGCAGGAGAGTAAGTTGGTAGATAACAAATATAGCTTTGCAAAATCAAGTGCAATACATTTTGGCCTAGGTTTTGGTGTTCAACAAGTCTCCTTTTTTATGTGGTTGTTGGTTGCCATTAAGAACAACCAACATTATGGTTGTTATGATTTGTATTATGGAAATACAAAAAGAAAATCGATTTTAAACAGCAACCTGTCCCACATTTAAGGTATCTTCAAAAATCGATAACTTCACTGAAATGTCCAAAATATAATTATACTTAGAAATATCCCATGCACTGCATTTCCCCTTCACTTATCCCCTCCCCATCAGGAAATCCAACGACTTTCCATGGAACTCCTCCCTGAAACTTGCTGAGGTGGATTAGCTTGGGGCATAGCGAATGTGATCTGTTTTCTGTTCCATTTTCTTTCTGCCCACTAGAGGGCAACAATAAAGCACAGGGAAAGCACCAGCATTATTTCTCAGGCTTTCTGAGAACAGAACACCTAGAAGTGCCTCAGATTCCCATACATGAATTACAAGAGAGTCGGCTTCCCTTTGTCCATCCCTAAATACATGGGGAACTTTGATTAGCTTCCTTTGAAGTTATAAAATGTTGACCTGATGGAACATATTAATTTTAAATATGAACAAAGACATCTATGTAAAAGTTAAATGTTTTAGTTGTATATTGCTGTGTGACAAACTTCTCCCAAATGTAGTGATTGAAAACAACCGTCATTTGATCATCTCTCTTTTCTGTTGCTTG
Source organism: Arctocebus calabarensis (assembly GCA_963573935.1). NCBI lineage: Eukaryota > Metazoa > Chordata > Mammalia > Primates > Lorisidae > Arctocebus > Arctocebus calabarensis. The sequence goes on along the minus strand of CAUYON010062723.1, from coordinate 333 downwards.
ACTGGGCAGTTCTTCTGCTCCACGTGATGTTGGCTGTGACTGTGGTTATTGGAGAGTTCAAATGGGCCGGAAGGTCCAAAGTAGCCTGGTCAGGTGGCTGGCAGTTGATGCTGACTGTCAGCTGGGGGCCCAGCAGGGACTGCAAACCAGAGTGTCCAGTTCTCCTTCATTGGCTTCTTTATGTGACTTGAATTTTTTTTTTTTTTTTTTGAGACAGAGCCTCAAGCTGTCACCCTGGATAGAGTGCTGTGGCATCACAGCTCACAGCAACCTCCAATTCCTGGGCTCAAGCGAGTCTTCTGCCTCTGCCTGCCAAGTAGCTGGGACTACAGG